>JAQFVV010012525.1:339453-555568 GCA_028023455.1 Epiperipatus broadwayi
TATTTTCAAATCTTAAGAATTCATTTTCAGTTAGAGAAGGAATTCAAGCTAATGAGTTTGAAAGCCTTATCGAAGGAATGTATCTAAAAAACAACTAGATTAGGAAAGAAGCGCTAGCCTGAAGGCATCAGATACAGTATAAAGAGCCCAGGAAAAGTTTCCAAGCAGCTATTATTCCTCATTAAGAGAAGCTATATATATTTCATTAGAGAAGAAGCCGCCCAGTTAAATTATGAAGTAAAATAGTGTTTCTACCATGGTGGGGGGGCTTAACTTCAAGAGTCTGACTACAGTTCCTTAAGTCCCCTGAAAATCTTCAATGTGGCTGCAATATAAAAATTCATATACCAATCGTAAGCTGCCGAAACCTTAGAGAAATCTATCAAAATGCTATTCACATAATTTTCAAAATGCGCGCATATGTTTCATCCAACTGGACTCTGCCCTGTGGAAACGCAGAAGTCAACCATGAAGAAATGGTAATATCTTTCCGTTTGAACCTGGCCAGTTCTGAACTTTAAGTTAAAACATCTTTAAGCTATCTACTGTAAAATTGTCTTTTTGTTAATGTTATTTTAAATTATGTAGTAATTCTCTATCTTAATCTCTAGTCTTTAAATTTAATATTTAACTTTCTCATTTCTTACGATGGCGGTTCATTTATTATATTATATATATATATATTTATTGTGTGATTTATTAATATTGTTTATTTTTTATTATATGCCAATAATAACTTCAACTCGATAATAATTTCCTTCGTTGCATTTGCCTTGTTAAATAATATTATATTTATTTTTACAGTAATTCTTACCCACTAGAACTATTTTGATACAGTTCTATTAATTATCGAGTTGAATGATTTGTACAATTTTTGCTATTTTATTAATGGCTAATAACAACAAATTATTAGCTCAATTTTTAACCTATGCTCCCGGCCACTTTACTGAATTTATAATAGTTATTTATTCACATTAATTTATTGTTTCACAAAAAGGTTGATAAAGGAATTAAATGAATATATATATTCTAATTCAAATTTTATACTTTCTAGTAATATTCAGGAAGGGCATGGGATTTAGGGCATAATTAATATAATTTCTAATTGCATTAAATACTTTTTGATTAAAGCACGTTTGACTTTAATTTAACTTGATCAGGTCATCACGTAGAGCACTCTTTATATAAATTGGGTATTATTATTTAAATACGATGATTACCAAGTCATCATTTTCCGAACATTGCTGACGTGAGCCATCTCCTGTTTCATAGGCTTGTCCTCGGTGATATTTCCCTTAGTTTAATTATCTAGGAAGAAAGCACTTCCTCCACTTGCTCGTTTTATATTTGGAACACCAAAGGTTCGAGGCTACGACCCGACCTGGTTTTCCCTGTGTTCTATGGATCCTTCATATAGGGCATTGAAGACTTGTCAAATACAAGCAGCCCTGCTATTTTCTCAAATCATAGACAAGCCATTATTTTTCACATTTATTCTTATAGCTCATAAGTCGTCAGTACCGTTTATTTCTCAGTTCCAGTAAAGCCCGCTCTCATGCTCGTAAATCGTGATGAATTGATTTTATTAAAGTCGAACAAATTCATATTTATTTATAATTAAATAAGTTTTCTATTAAATATTAAAGTTATGCCCTAAATACGTATCTTGCTCTTTGTGAATTGATTTGCGAATGTGAAAATAAATCTCACATTCTTTCCTTTAGAATCAGAATAATAATTTCAGTCATAGCCAAATACCTTTATCTACCTTTATTTTCTTGTCGGGGGCATAGACATATATTTATCATATAATATTGCGTAATAGTATTGGCATATAATAAGGACTGCCATTCTTGTTGTAAATATAAATTCTGTTTAAAGACTAGAGGTAATCTATATAATCACAATCTAAAAGTTGAACAAAATTATAATTATTATTAAACATTTTATTAACACATTTGGGTTTTTTTTAAATTTTCTTTCTTATTCAAATTATTTTAATATTAATGCTCACTGTCTGTATTGGCAACCCGAACATATATATATGAGTTGACTTATAAAGATTGTTAGTTATTTTATTATACTTTATTAGAGTTAGATCAGGAGTCTCATTAATCATCATCATCCGTTGAGCTAGTTCCTTGGCGCATAGTCATGTACCGTCGATATATGTCATCCATTGATTTGATCTGAGCTCGTGAGTTGGGTTTGAATTCAGTTTGAACCACCTGAGTTTGAATCCGACTTTGAGTTTGGGTTTGTTGATGTGTTGGCTTCTTTTTGACCGGTACATGGTTATGTTTTTGGCTGCCCAACTGTTGTGGCTTCGATTTAATAAACCCCACACCCTGTAGACAGTAATTATGATCTTAGTTACTCAGTCAATTGAGATCTCGTTAAATTAAATGTTTCTGTAGAGAGGGATGTTTTTGTAGAATGTTATATATATTTGAAAAAGTTTTGCGATTTATAACGCATAACTGAAATGATTTTAATAAATTAAAATGTCATTTTGTAATTTTGTTTCTTATAAAAATGTTTTCAAGATTATTTTTTAAATGTTCTTCAGCAAAAGATTCTCGTTAGGTGGAATAAATATTAATTATACGTGTACTATATCAGTATATATATTATACGTTTGTTTATACGCGTTCGTGACAGTAAAAAAATTATTGTTAGAAAAGTAGTAAGAGCAGATCAAAGCAAGGGGTAAAATTAGGTGAAATGTTTTTCCGTGTCAAAATTAATTATTCATCTTAGTATATATGTAAAAATATCCAGTATCGATATCATGTTCAAAGTTTAATTTCAGGTATTGCTTGCTAGCACATATATTAAATGTTCACTCCCTATTCTTAGTAGCCTCAAAGCAGGTGAAGACCTTCAAACTGGGAATTGCATGTCAAGCGGTCCGATGTAGTGGACAATACGCTTTAATGACAGCGATTTCTAGAGTAACCTCAAAGCAGGTGAAGACCTTCTGACTGGGAATTATATGTCAAGCGGTCCGATGCAGTGTGACATTACGCTTAAATGACAATAATTTCTAGAGTAACCTCAAAGTAGGTGAAGACCTTTTGTGTAACACCCAGCAGCCAGATGCAGTTGGCAAAATGCTTCAATGGTTTACACGCTCTTATGCTAGCAAGATTAAAAATGATATCAACAAATAAAAGTTCTTGTAAAATATTAATTTTGACATTTTTTTTGTGTGTGAAAGCCTCATGCATATTTGAAATGAAAAGTTGAACTCCTATGTTTAAAACGCGTTGTCAGTTTTAAAACAATAAATATTCATCAATTAAATTGTTCTATCCTAAATTATGTCAATCATATATGGTTTGGGTGATCAATGGGTTATTTCACATGTCCTATTAATCTCATATTGCTGACTGGCGCCCATATAAATAAATTTGTCAGCAAATATGATTGTCAGTACAGCAGAGAGTGAGTTGCCTAAATAAATAATAAAAACCAAATGGATCCAACATAGAGAATTACTAGTATACTTGCTAAAATATATCAATATTTGTATGTTACTAATTACTTGTATAGTCTACCAACTAATTAGGTAAACTTATAAATGTATCAAATCTAAGTAAAAAGATTTTTTTTTCATTGTTTTTTTTTGAAGTGGAAAAAAATGAAGCAGTCGGATTTAAGTTCGATCCTAGCTTCATGATCTTTCATATGTAGCCAACTTCAAACCCTTGTACTAACCTAAAATTTCCGATGCAATGGGGCTTTATACGTTCAGTCCACGCTAGTTTCCTTAAAGAAAAACTATTATAAATGTGTGTTAAAATTAATTCATTTGAGATTTAAACTAATCATTTCTATTAATAAATTCATGTTAGAATTATTCATGAATTTATATATATTATAAATGCGTGGATTGTGCGTATATACTTGTAAATATTAAATATATATAAATTGTTCGAAAGTTTCATTGCGTCGGGAATACTTGTTTTTTTTTTTACTTTTAAATAATTTGTAAAGTTTCGTTGATTAAAAGCCACATTCCTTCGATAAGCTTTAAAATTCTTAAAAACAATAGTAAAGTTTTATTAATTAAAAAAGATAAGGATTCATTTTTCTAATTAAATTATTTTCAAATCTTAAGAATTCATTTTCAATTAGAGAAGGAATTCAAGCTAATGAGTTTGAAAGCCTTATCGAAGGAATGTATCTAAAAACAACTAGATTAGGAAAGAAGCGCTAGCCTAAAGGCATCAGATACAGTATAAAGAGCCCAGGAAAAGTTTCCAAGCAGCTATTATTCCTCATTAAGAGAAGCTATATATATTTCATTAGAGAAGAAGCCGCTCAGTTAAATTATGAAGTAAAATAGTGTTTCTACCATGGTGGGGGGGGGCTTAACTTCAGGAGTCTGACTACGGTTCCTTAAGTCCCCTGAAAATCTTCAATGTGGCTGCAATATAAAAATTCATATACCAATCGTAAGCTGCCGAAACCTTAGAGAAATCCATCAAAATGCTATTCACATAATTTTCAAAATGCGCGCATACGTTTCATCCAACTGGACTCTGCCCTGTGGAAACTCAGAAGCCAACCATGAAGAAATGGTAATATCTTTCCTTTTGAACCTGGCCAGTTCTGAACTTTAAGTTAAAACATCTTTAAGCTATCTACTGTAAAATTGTCTTTTTGTTAATGTTATTTTAAATTATGTAGTAATTCTCTATCTTAATCTCTAGTCTTTAAATTTAATATTTAACTTTCTCATTTCTTACGATGGCGGTTCATTTATTATATTATATATATATATTTATTGTGTGATTTATTAATATTGTTTATTTTTTTATTATATGCCAATAATAACTTCAACTCGATAATAATTTCCTTCGTTGCATTTGCCTTGTTAAATAATATTATATTTATTTTTACAGTAATTCTTACCCACTAGAACTATTTTGATACAGTTCTATTAATTATCGAGTTGAGTGATTTGTACAATTTTTGCTATTTTATTAATGGCTAATAACAACAAATTATTAGCTCAATTTTTAACCTATGCTCCCGGCCACTTTACTGAATTTATAATAGTTATTTATTCACATTAATTTATTGTTTCACAAAAAGGTTGATAAAGGAATTAAATGAATATATATATTCTAATTCAAATTTTATACTTTCTAGTAATATTCAGGAAGGGCATGGGATTTAGGGCATAATTAATATAATTTCTAATTGCATTAAATACTTTTTGATTAAAGCACGTTTGACTTTAATTTAACTTGATCAGGTCATCACATAGAGCACTCTTTATATAAATTGGGTATTATTATTATTTAAATACGATGATTACCAAGTCATCATTTTCCGAACGTTGCTGACGCGAGCCATCTCCTGTTTCATAGGCTTGTCCTCAGTGATATTTCTATTAGTTTAATTATCTAGGAAGAAAGCACTTCCTCCACTTGCTCGTTTTATATTTGGAACACCAAAGGTTCGAGGCTACGACCCGACCTGGTTTTCCCTGTGTTCTATGGATCCTTCATATAGGGCATTGAAGACTTGTCAAATACAAGCAGCCCTGCTATTTTCTCAAATCATAGACAAGCCATTATTTTTCACATTTATTCTTATAGCTCATAAGTCGTCAGTACCGTTTATTTCTCAGTTCCAGTAAAGCCCGCTCTCATGCTCGTAAATCGTGATGAATTGATTTTATTAAAGTCGAACAAATTAATATTTATTTATAATTAAATAAGTTTTTATTAAATATTAAAGTTATGCCCTAAATACGTATCTTGCTCTTTGTGAATTGATTTGCGAATGTGAAAATAAATCTCACATTCTTTCCTTTAGAATCAGAATAATAATTTCAGTCATAGCCAAATACCTTTATCTACCTTTATTTTCTTGTCGGGGGCATAGACATATATTTATCATATAATATTGCGTAATAGTATTGGCATATAATAAGGACTGCCATTCTTGTTGTAAATATAAATTCTGTTTAAAGACTAGAGGTAATCTATATAATCACAATCTAAAAGTTGAACAAAATTATAATTATTATTAAACATTTTATTAACACATTTGGGTTTTTTTAAACTTTCTTTCTTATTCAAATTATTTTAATATTAATGCTCACTGTCTGTATTGGCAACCCGAACATATATATATATGAGTTGACTTATAAAGATTGTTAGTTATTTTATTATACTTTATTAGAGTTAGATCAGGAGTCTCATTAATCATCATCATCCGTTGAGCTAGTTCCTTGGCGCATAGTCATGTACCGTCGATATATGTCATCCATTGATTTGATCTGAGCTCGTGAGTTGGGTTTGAATTCAGTTTGAACCACCTGAATTTGAATCCGACTTTGAGTTTGGGTTTGTTGATGTGTTGGCTTCTTTTTGACCGGTACAATACCAACAAAACTAAGACCATATTTTCTGATAGATATATTAGATTGTGAGAGATGCTCAATTTAAATATAGTAAATTCTATGAATTGTCTCAACTTTCTCCAATTTTAAATCATCTAAAGAATCAATTTTATCAAAGGCTATAACTTTTCTTAACTTAAATATTATTGTATTGCATAATTTTTTATTTTAGTTTCATGGAATAAGTATTATGCCTTGACACTAATTAGATTTAAAGTTACAACACAATTCTAATGACCACTGTCATTTAATAAATATATTAATCTATGTTTATAACTATACATACATTCACATGGCATTTCAGAGAACTTTCATTTCATACTAATAAAAATCAGAATTATGGTAATTCTCTTTATTTTACATCAGAGATATCTATTATAAGCTTGAATAATCAATGGACATAGATAAGTTGTGTTATAATAACATCTAAACTATACCATTATTTGTCCATATATGCATGCATATTCTAATAAATATATATATATATTTGTATAGTTATAAACATTAAAAGCATAAAGCTAAACTAGTCAATAAATAATCAAAATTACCCCAAATTCACAATTCAATCAGACTAGCAAAAAATAAATAAATCAAATGCAATAAAAAGAATAATTAAAGAATCTTTATTATTAAAAATTTATGATTCTGAAGCAATTAAACTTATTTAAAAGTTCTTTCAATATTAAAGGCATATAGAAGGTAAGTGGAATTGTGGGTAATGTTAAGATTAAATGTTATTTTGTAGTTCTTTACAATGAAAAGTCTGCTTGTAGCCGTAAACCATTGGTTATGTTTTAGAGTTTATTTTTTGGCTATTCTGGTTGAGTTGTGAATTTGGAGTAATTTTGTAGTTATGTATAGCAAATATACAAAGTATGACAATTTCCAGAGTAATCAAGAAGTATCACTTAATTGAATCAAAATCACATACCCCATGTTTGGATTATTAAATGCATAAATTTCAAACCGTAGAACCAGTTGTTATTAGGAAGATAATAAAGACTGTGTGCATTTTTGCTGTAAATAAATGAGAGTGAAATTTTGAGTTGCATATTAACATCAAATTTTGTGTGAAAACCAAAAAAACACACTGCTGAAACATTGAACTGTAAAAAGTGGCATAGGTTGTCATGAATGCCATAAGCAATTCAAGAATAACTGAAAAAAATGTGACAGATAACCTCAGAAGTGGACAAATGAAAACAATGGTTGACCTTAATATTAATAGCATAAGATAAGATCTGATAGATGATGAATCATGAAATTAATAGTTGAAAAAATGCAGATTAATTGAAAATAGGCCCATTTTGACTAAAAAATGGACATGAGAAAGATTTCTATGAACTTTATGGCTTAAGATATTGCCCCACTCACAGAAGCAACATCAGCTTGAAATTGCAACTGATCTTTCTTCAAATAGACATCTGTTGTTAAAACTAATTACTGTTGTTGAAACTTGTACTTCCAATACAACCCAGCAACAAAATGTCATATCATACACGGAAATCCTCAGGTTACTACATAATGTTAAGTTCTCAATTAAAAACCATACTAGTGTGATTGATTGATCACAAGAGAATATTTCATCGAGAATTTATTGAACAAGTATAAATATTATGTAGAGATACTGAATAAAGAAATATATCTGAATTGTAACTGACAAGCAGATTATTTACAATGGTAATGTGTGAAGTCACAATGTTTTCACAATGAGACATTCTGGTCTAATAAATGATTATTCCAATTAAATCATGCAACCTACTTATTTGAGTTAGTTCCAGGTGATTTCTGGTTATTTCTAAAATTAAAAGCTGCACTGAGGAATGAAGATTTTCTAAGGCAGCTGATATCCGACAAAATGTGAAATAGGTATTGCTATGTCTGAGGGTTTCTCTCTTTTAGAAACCAGTCAGAAAGCGTAAAATAACTTGAGCACACAATTTAGTTTATATACAATTTTAATAACGTATAAATATAACAAATCACTAAAACATTTACATATACTAATAAATACTTATAATCCATCGAGAAATTAATGTTAGTAAAGTTCAACTAGTTATTTAAAGATTAATCCACACATAGATTTCACTTCTTCTTGGAGTCTTATATTTTATCCAAGGCATTTGACAAACTGCACCAGGAAACTAGGACACATGAGAGAGAAAACAGTTCTCCTCGCTATTTATTTTAAAACATTTATCAGTCACATCTGTCTGGGCCAGATAAACGATAGTAGCGCTCTCTTTACATTTATTTAGCAGAGTCTCACTATAAGCAGGTATGTAGCTTTACGTTATAACATTAATACATAGCAGGTATTGTACAGTATTCCAGAAAATGAGTTACAGACTTGCTTCCAAAAATGGGAAAGCTATCTAAATCAGTATACAATAGCAATATAGTTCTATATTTATATTTTTTTAAAGAAGCAATCTAAAAATTGTCACATTTTGCATTTTATATTTCACATTATTAATATAATTTTACAAACTTAAAAAAAAAAAAATCATAAAAATTATGATCCAATGAATCATATGATCATTATTATTCTATTGTCTGAAGTAGACAGTGTATCACATACTGTACCTAAGTACAATAATTTTTTGGGTCTTAATTCCTCTACATCATACCCCTTCAGAAAACTGAACTTATATATAAAACAAGTCCCCTCCCTCCCTAACAAACAATAAATTATCAATTTGCAATTTGTTAATTCTTTACAATTTACACAACTTAAGATTTCAAGCTGAATTAATTCCCTAATTAAATGCAATAATGGTAGTTTATCATGTAAGACAATCTATTTGAAGAGTATTTTTTACTTTTTTTTTTAATTTTTCAAAAATATGGTATATATACCTCAAAAGAATACAAAGAAATTATACTCCAGCAAGTAATGAGCTTATAGTTTACTTTTACTTATTTGAAAACATTTCCTATGTATATATATAAAAAAATCCTATGTGTTTACCCAATTATTTTATAATTCTGGTCTCAGCAGTTTATTATGCATTTATATTATTTACAACTTGGCAACTGCAACAAAAAAAAAAAAACCGTACAATTCTATAATTTTCTACTATTTAATTTTAATAAACATATATTCGTATACTAATACATAAAAATATACACATATACATTTTCACAAATTAAAAAAAAAGACTACCTCAGACTGAGTTTCAAGTTGTAGTTTGACAAGAATCTTTAAAATGTTTACTTAAATTAGACTAAGCTTTTTCTTGAAATAAGATTTTTGTTTCCATTAACTTACTCCTTAAAATACCTGCACAAGTTTTATAAAAATTAAACAATAGTAAAAAAAATTAAAAAAAAAAATCCAACAGAGATTATTATCTGAAAATAGCACATGAAATCAATTTATAAGATAAAATCAAATTCAAAGGTTGTGACAATAATATGATCATGTGACACAGAAAATGCTTGTGGATACTTTTCTGGTACAAATAGAAAATGAGCTTGAATAAGTAAAATATGGGATTTTACTACTGGAATGTACACACACACAAAATATATGTATATTAATATTATGATTACAAAATATCTACACACATTTACATCTGTTTAGATACACATAAATAAAAAGTTTTTAAAGCTATAAAACAACTTTATCCCTGCCCCATTAAAACAAAAAAATTGAAAATTTGGAAAGTAATTTAGGCTAAAAACAATCACCTTTCTAGCAATTTCTTTACTAGAATTACTTTATGCTTAATTTTTATTTGTACTACTAATTTAAATTCCTTCATTAAATTGTTAGATAATAAGGGGCTTGAATTAGTAGAATATGGAATTTTACTATTCAAATGTGCATACACACACAAAATATGTGTATTAATGTTATGATTACAAATATCTACAGGTTTACATAAATTTAAATATACACAAATAAAAAGTTAGTCCAACATTTTATTTTCTTTTAAGCAACAAAAAACTTTTATCCCTATCCCATTAAAAAAAAAAATTGAAAGTTTGGAAAGCAATATAGGAGAAAAACAATTATCATTTTTCTAGCAATTTCTTTACAATAATTATTTCATGCTTAATTTTTAGTTGAAGTAGATAATAAGAGGTTCAAAAATGTTGGCCCTATTAATACTAATTTATTCATTCTTTACAGGATCTAGGTCCCACAAAAATATTAGCTAAATTTTGCTTGAAATACGTAAATAAAAATAAACTATATTAAAAATATTAAAATAATTAGATTGGAGAGACCTTTAAAGGCAAAAATTCAGCAATACCCTCAGAAAACTCTGGGTTCTTTATGTATACAATATATTGTTGAATTAGTCAATGACTTTACAGTTTATAACCATATAATTCTATAATTAAAACACTTCCTCTTTTCTTTACAAAAACTTTATTTGTCGTATATATATATCCACTTGTTTATTTTTTTTACTTTATAGTCATTTTCAAGGATCTAGAAAAAACATATTATAACAAACTTCACAAAACCAAAAAGACCAAAAAAATATAAAAAAAATATAAAAAACACAAAAAAATAAATATAATTTTGAAATATATAAGAAAGAAGAAGGAAATAAGTGTTTTATTCTAACAATTGGATAACAGAAAATATAAAAAGGGAAAGTTTTTTGAGAAGAGGGAAAGTAAGTGTGGTGTATATTTTATGTTTTAATTTAATTGATTTTAATATATTTTATTTATTTTAATTTTTATGGGGTTTATATATTTTTTTGTGTTTTTATATATTTTTTTTTTTTTTGGTCTTTTTGGTTTTATTATATGAAGTTTGTTATAATGTAATATTTTTTTGGTCTAGATCCTTGAAAATGACTATAAAGTAAAAATAGTTGAAACGTTGGAACAAGTGGATATATATATACAACAAATAAAGTTTTTGTAAAGAAATGAGGAAGTGTTTTAATTATAGAATTATATGGTTATATGTAATGTATATTTTGAAAAGAAAAAAGGATTGAGTGGTGATTAGAAACAGAAGTAAATGGATTTCCAGTTTATACTTTCAAACAACTCATTAAATGATGTAATAGTATACTTTTTTGACAAAGAGAAAATGAAAATCAAGTGGGCAAGTATATATATATACAGTATTGAATGCAATAAATCAAATTATATTAACACTAAAGATAGTTACCATTTTATTTTTAAATCTCTTTTCCGTGATAATACATTTAAGTATGTGAATATCACTAGCATGTGATTCATATTTGCAAGAAAAATCCTTAATAATTATAATCTTTTTTTTAAAAAATAACATTTTCATATTAATAATACTTTGTAGGTTTTCTTAACATTTTTCTCATAAAAATACCAAAATCAAACATTAATTTATTCTAGATGTTTGATGAATGTAATGTGATTGTGACTTCTAGAATGCTGAGTTCTGAAAATGTTTTCTCAGAATGAGATATTTTAGCATATATATGAGCAGCAGTGGAAATTTTTTAAAAATCAAATCCATACAGTATTAAGAAATTATGGCCAATGTGGCAAGACAATATTTCAAAGATATACTGTATTTTTGTCTGAATTATGGAAATTATTAAATTAAATTCATAAAATAATGCCTGTTGTGGTTTGACAGTAAATAATTCAAAGATATTCTTAATATTTACATATTTATATTGCATCTTATATTGAATTTTACAATACAGTACATTCACCACTGTCATTCTTTTTATTAAAATTACCACTAAACAACAAGGTTAAGTGCAATACTTCAATCAATACTTTGTTTCACATTATGAATATTTTTATAGTAAGATAAGGTTTAGAAGTGTTATAATTATGAAACAAGCAAAAATTTACTGATAAACATGTATTTCTTATATCACTTAATAAAACTACTGACTATACGAATATTAAAAAGTAATTAGAAATTGCACTTAGTTAAAATGAAAAGTTCATCAACAATTTATAAAATTTGTAGATTTTGTCATTAAGAACGTCATTTGTTTTAGCTGATCAAACATTCCAAATTTAAAAAAATATGATTGTAAAGAAAAGCTAATAGCACAAGCTTATAGAATGGTACAAAGATGGAATACCTAGAAATTCATAAAAACTGCAACCAAAAAAGGTTCAGATGCTTTCTTTGTTCATTGCATGCTCATAAATTAAAATATTTTATGTCAAACTCTCAAAAAGTCACAAATCAATTAATTTATCCTTTTTCAATAGTTCTACAAATACATATTACCAAATTAGATTAAAAAACATTTTTTAATTTCCATATGTAGGGATAACAAGATATGCATATAATGCAAAAATTAATGAAATGCTTTTCGAATGCTGGCAAAAATTAAAAAACAATGATCAAAATATTTTTAGAAAACCCTCACAAATACAATACAAAGACATTTAAACAAATCATGTTGTTATTTATATTTAAATTATTTTAACATAGTTTTCTTGTATCTATTTTTCTGATACGTTTTCTTTCACTGATGCTCTATACAATATTTTACAAAATAAAAACAGTAATATTAAAATACTTTTTTTTATTAAAAATATATTAGTTTTAAAAAAATTTAAACATAATCAATATGAATATTGCTTAGATAAGTCAAATAGAATATCTATACAGAGTCCATTAAAAAAAACACTTGAAATGAAAATGTAAACGATCAATAAACAACTTCAGGAGACTTTTCATTAAAATAATAATAGAGAAACAAGAACAGTTTATTAAAGACATCAAAATTATTCATTTTCAAATTGATTAATCTAAAAATGTCACAAAACTGTTGCATAAAATCTCCTCAAGATTCTTTTGAAAATATAAAGTGAGTTGATGATAGATATTTTGATTTTACAAAATTCATAATTCAAATAATTATAAAAAAAAAAACTTCTTGAATATATAAATACTACAGATTTAAAGTTTACCTTTTTACAAATAATGTTACTTTACAACACAATCTTAACTAGACTTTCTATTACAAAACTGTACCTGAAATACTATTGCCTATGAACATCTATTAAAATTATCATTAATATCAATAGACAATTCTTTGTTAATTATCACACAAAAAAAATGTCCATAAAGAAAGAAATTAATGATTTTGTAAAACAAAAAAGGATGGAGTTTATTTTTAAATAAAATAATTCCTAATTACTACTGTATACATAAATATTTAATTAAATACAATTAAAAAAATGAATTGCTCCTCCTTTTCTAATCTTCACTGGTGCATATATATTGAAACAAAATGGTTTCATAGTAAAGAAGAATAAGTGCTGAGGAATATTTAGGGGAGTCACTATATAATTACTGAAAATACCAAGACATAATTGGAAACATTAGCAGGAGTATGTTTTTTTAATTTTGTTTATAAATGAAAATTTAAAAAAGGAATGAATGTTATGTAAACAAAATTAAATAAAAATACTGTTTTCAGAAATGATACTACAATTAATAAATGGAAGGATAAAAATATGAATTGTGTAAATAGAAATTTAATTGTACAAATTATTTAAATATATTGTACCTCTATTCAAGCATTACATATGTATAATAAAATTTTAAATATTAAAAATACCGAAGTCAGTATTAAAACATTTAAAAGTAGTTATTTTCGTTTTGTTTAAAAAATTAGCACAGATCGCCAGAGGGAAAATGAAGAAAAAAAAGCTGCATCATTATTCATAAAAGCTTGCTAAGTTTAGGAAAAAGAAAAAAGGAAATTAAATAAAAAGGGGAGGAAAAGATATAACTAGGTAAAGCTTAAAATTAGAAATCTTTTATATGAAAATTAAAAATGCTCTCTTTTCGTTTATTTAAAAGAAATGAAAATATATGTGTCAAAGTTAATTTAATTATATACAGAAATCGGAATGAGTGTGTATAAATGAAAGAATTGATTTTTAAATACATTCAAAAAATGTGTGTAGATGCACATAAAGAATAACATTGAATTAAAAAATGGAAAATAAAGTTTGTAATATAAAAAGTAAAGTCAAACTTAGAGATTGCTCCACTGCTAAGCATAGATGGAATGGGAACAATTAATTAGCAATGGCTACAAATAAACAACAATGGGAATAATTAATTAAAAATGTTATATCTTATCCAAAGTTAGATTAATCTAAGAAGAAATGTGAATTAAAAGACAATGGGAATTTAATTAATAAATTTAATTAATTTAAAATTTAATCAAACTGATTTGGAAAGATAAGAACAATAAGACAGCCACATATAAATAGGCCTAAAAAAACTCATCATTTTTTTAGCAGTTATTCATCGTATAACCCAGGCATGTCAAACTCATTCAAACAATGGGCCACTTTATGCTACTGGTAAGATTCTCGCGGGCCACATCACACAAATTTTCTTAAAATTGTATTTTGAAAGTGAAAATGCAGGAATATAGATAGGGTAATTAAAGCATATTATGTAGTTTAGTGAATTCACTTCAATAATATACAATTGATATAGTATTGCTTTTATTTAAACATTTATTTTATCTGATTACATATTTATAAAACTACAATTTATTGTTTTTACTGGAAACTTGCCAGCGTTTTCCTCTTACTAGTTTTTCAATATCTGGATTCAAAGACTGAGAACAAGCAATTTTCATTATGGCAGATAGATGTTTATCAGTTAATCTTGATCTGTAAGCTGTTTTATTTAATTTCATGCATGAAAATAATTTCTCACATAAGTATGTACTTCCAAAAAAGCTTAAAATTTGTGCAGCAAATTTTTTAATTTCCGGGTATCTTTCACCTAAATAGGAATAAATTTTCGGAGTTCCTACTTCTCGATATTTGGTTTTTAAAATCGAATCATTCTGGAAATCAATTAATTCCAGTTGTATCGAAGTCGAAAAAGCTCCGACTTCAAAGGCAAATGGTCCCGTGAAAAGAGATCGGAAGTTTCTTCGAACTCCTTGAAATCATCAAAACGTTTATCGAATTCGTCTTTTATTTTTTCAATTTTTGCAGAGTGATGTGAAAACGAGCAACTTTGATTTTGTGCTTTTAACTGCTCACATGTAGGAAAATACGTCAAAACGTTCTTTTGCAAATGATTTTTAAACAAATTCAGTTTTTGTACAAAGCTTGCAACTGCATCATACATATTCGTTATCAATTGATCTTTGCCTTGCAATGTAATATTAAGATTATTCAGATGGCCTGTAATATCTATTAAAAATGCTAGGTCTTGTACCCACAATGGATCTTTTATAATTGATATATTTTCGTTGTTTTCATCTTTCATTTCAAAAAATAATATTATTTCCTCCAAAATCAGATAGAAGCTCTTTAAGACATTGTGGCAGGACAACCAACGAACTTCTGTGTAATAAGGAAGATCTTCGAATTCGGATTCTAAATCTTTAAGGAACGAAGTAAATTGGCGATGGTTAAGTGCTCTTGATCGAATAAAGTTGACTATCTTTGTAACTGTTTTAAGTACTTGATCCATTTTTAATAATTTTAAACAGAGAACTTGTTGGTGAATGAGGCAATGAAAAGCTTTGATTTTCGGTTTATCTGGATATTCGTCTTGTAATTTCCTTGCTAGTCGTGACGCAAAACCTTTAGTTTCACCTGTCATCGATTTAGCACCATCAGTTGTAACAGAAACAAGCTTGTCAACAGGCAAGTTAAGTTTTTCTAAAATGCTCCATACGGCATCAAAAATATCTTCACCAGTTGTTGTTCCGTGAAGAGGGATGAATTCCAACAATTCTTCGGTGATCCTCATGTTATTATCGCAACCACGAAAAAAACAGCAACTTGTGCAACATCTCTTATATCCGTACTTTCATCAATAGCAATTGAAAAGAACTGGATTTTGGTAGATATTTTCTGTAATTGCGAAGTGATGTCATCTGCCATTTCAGTAATTCTATCTGCCACCGTATTTCTTGATAATGAGATGTCTCGAAACGCTTGTACTTTTTCTGGACAGACAAATTCGGCAGCTTTTATTATACATTCCTTGATTAAAGAACCATCGGTGAATGCTTTTGAATGTTTTGCTAATAAATAGCTTATTTCATAACTAGCTCTTGTTACTGATTCATTACTTTTTATAAATTTTGTAAGCACTCCTTGCTGGCTACTTAATGAATTCTTCATTGTTTTTAATTTTTCTTCTCTTATTTTAGCTTCAAAACACGAAAATTGTTTTTCGTGATTAGTGCTATAATGTCGCTTAATATTGTATTCTTTAGCAACACTAATAGTTTCTTTGCAAATTAAGCACGTAATCTTATTGTTCACTTCCACACAAAAATAATTCAGTTCCCACCTTTCTTGAAATTTTCTTCCCTCGTCATCAATCTTTCGTTTTTTATTTAGCGTTGGAAGTGGCATTTTCTGTAATAAAAATAGAGCTTTAGATTTAAATTTTTAAAATTTAAAAAATTGCAACTACGTTTATGCAAAATACGCTTCGTAAAAATTTAACGCTACTCTAGTATTTAAATGTAAAGAGAGCGCTGCTATCGATTCTCGCTCCTGGAATTATGCTCGATAAATGGAGGTAGCTATAAAAGGTATGGATTACGTTTTTTCTCTCTCTCTCAGTCCTGACTTCCCAGCACGGAGCAATTAAGATAGAGATGTGACAAAGAAGAAAGCTGTGCATAAGGCCGTAGGTTAGAAATGGTCGAAGCCACTAAAGTTTCCCAAGGCCGAACATACACTGGTAAAATTGTAGAACTTTTAGTGTTTTCCAAACTGAAATGTAATCGTTACTAACTTATATGTAAAATATTATTGTTTCTCATGTTTGATTATAATTAAAATATTATATAACAAAATGCATGCTCGTTATTTCTTATGCTGTCTGACTAGTTTCAGAAAGATATAAACTCTTGGATATAGCAGTTTACTTATATTTTTTGAATGAGTTATAAAAGGAAACAACCCGCAAATTTTTAACACACCAATCCGGATAAAGAAACTAGCGCAACTGCCTTTTGTTACAATTCAAAGAAAAAAACAATATCTGCAGATAGGATTGCTACGTTGGTGGCGCGAATAGCTGACTAATGTATTTATGTTCTCGGAAGCACAGCAGCACATTATTAACGTTGCCAGCTTTGGTATTCACATATCTCAAATGCTTCATCATCATAAAGGCATAAGCTATGCGTGTAACCGAGAATTATAAATTAGCTATGTATGTAGACAACAATTACTGTATATATTTTAGTTCATGTAATTAAATATAAGAGCTTTTTAAAAAAAATTAATTTATTGTTTGCAACATATCGTTCTGTTTTCATTTTATTACATAGCATCTTAGACGAGGGCCATGAAAAATCCTTTCGAGGGCCGCATGCGGCCCTGGGGCTGCCAGTTTGACATGCCTGGTATAACCTACTATAATTTCCAGTCTGTGCAAATGAAACTTACTTTTGTGAACGCCAAGAAAACCAGGCATTGCTAATCAGAAATCGAAGTATACTGCTGTACTCCAGTCTTTGACCATTCTAGAACATCTGAAGATCTTTAAACAGTACCCACAATGAATATCTAATAACCTGAGATACTCGAACATCTGTCTGCCAACTGAAATGCTGCAAGGAACCACATTCGTCTGAAAATCTAAATTCCAAACAATTGGTGCATCATGCTTTTCACAGGAGAAAGCAGCAGTTTATCCAGAAGAACACGTACTTGAAACCCTATAGGTAATGTTAATTTCTTCCTTATTTCCATTCCTAGTGTGACATTAAGTTATTACTGTAGCCATTGCAATCTTTGAGATATTCGAAGTCAACAAAAAATGAACTCTATAACTAGCATAAAAGAACTATTTATACGCAGAGTTGTAGAACTATCCAAATCATACAAACAAATAGCTTATGGTAGAATGTGTATGCATCATATATATTTTAATGCTTTGTTTATTTATAATATGTGTGCCTGATATATGATATGCAATCATTATTTTATTCAGGGAAGGGATGATAAATTGGGTCATAAGTTAATTTAAAGTTTTTAAAATAAATTATTTTGGAAATTTAGTATTTATCGCTCAATTCTTTTACTCCTACCACTCATTATTACTTAGTAAAGAATCTATTAAAGCAGTTTATTGTATTATTAGGTTTCCGTTGAGCTAGTTTGGGAGAAATCAGACGCTGAATTAGTAGCCATCATTCAGGGCATGTTAATTATTTCATGTAATTAGCTGGCATCTGAAGTTTACTTCCAAACAAATAAAATGACTTAAATGACAAGGATTAAATTTAGCAGCTGAGAAGTTCTGTAGCCTGGAAAGGTGGCCGTAGTTTTATATCTTGTATAACTTCGGCCTGGATACAGATACCTTTGGTATTGTGCTTCTCCGCCTGAAGGACCGGTGTGATGCAATACTAAAGTGCAGCTGGAGTAGATCGAGGTATAATAAATAATTTTATAATATTTATTTTTTATTAAGGAAACAAAACAATTTGTTTTTTTCATAATATTTATTAGCATTATTCTTCTCTTGTTTTTCTTTTATTACCTACTCCCACCCGGTTCAATATATATATCACAAATAAACAAGAAAAAATATATATACAAATTTAGTTTTCAAAGTAATTAAACTCTCAAAAAGAAAAGATTCAAAATAAAATTACAACAAACTAATTTTTTTTAAAAAAATAAATGTTATGAAATCCTATGATGTTGAAAGAGTGTTTTATTTTTCCAATATATTACTGCTTTCAGGTCAAATTAGAATTGGTTAGTTTGTAGAATAAGTCTTTTTTTTTTTCCATATGTCATAGCATCGGCCGGGATGCGAACCCACAACCGTCTGCAACCAACTACTTGCTTGCAAGGCAGCTGTGTTGACCTCTCGGCTAACAACGCTTGACAAGCCTTTTTTTTTTAGAGCTATTGTTTATTAAGATTGTCTAAAATATTTTAAAACTGCCTGTAATATTATTTTGGAAAAAAAAAAAACACAAACAAAATCCTTATCTTAATTTTGTTTGTTGAGAAAAAATTGCACCTAATCCTAATTACCTGTTTCTTTAGGTTCCTTTATATACAAGAAAAATCTATTTGTCACTTTAAATGCCACCTGTTCAATGTAGCACAGTTTCAATTAAAACATAAACAGAAAATTATTTTCTTTATTTTGGTTAAGAAAAAAATAATTTTCTTTGCATTTATTTTTTCTCTCCTGCTGTAATCTCACAAAAAATCTCCATGTATCAATTTTCAATACTTGTCACTCGTTTGTTTAAAAAATCTACCAGATGCTTGGTCTAACCTCCCCAAAAAAGCTTGTATAAACTAACAAAATCTGAAAGTGGTGATAAATTGTAAAAATAAAATGCTATCCCTCAATTGAGAAATGTTTCCCAGAATCCTGAAATCCCAATTGATTTTAGCTGCAGGATTTCTCCCGAGAAATTTTCTTTAATCCAGAATTTCCCAGTTTGAACTATTAACTTCAATAATCAATACTTACTGTCTTACACACATATTATATATATGCGACCATTGTGCACTGGCAAGATAGTTTCTTCATAATTTGAGATCAGCAATAAAGATGTTTATTACTTTAATTTAGAAAAATATTTATTTTCATACATTTCATTTGCTATATATGGACATAACAGAAAATAAAAGGCGAGCCCTTTCTTACATATCTATGTAATGTCATCATTGTCATTTCTCGAATTTCAAGTCTCAACTTGAGATTCTTGTCTTGCATTGGTGGTTGAGAGGTCAGCGCGACTGCTTTGCACTTGCAGGCAGTTGCCCGGGTTGCGGGTTCGCGTCCTGGCCGATGCTATGACACCTTAAAAAAAAAAACAAAAAAAAACTTGAGATTCTTCTTGACTGAGTCGACTCGAGCTCTTGTACACATTCACGATTATGCATGTCATTTTTCCTTGAAAGAGCCTTTTGCAGTTAAGCCGCTTTCCATATTTTTTTTTTTAATATTTTGTGATGATGGAGAGAACAAAAATATCCATCTGACAATACTTCATTAAATGTAATAATAATGAAGACGCAAAGTGTAGTCATTGTAGCGCTATGCTCAAATGTATACATTTTTCTATGAGTGACTTGCTTCGGATTTAAAAACTAAGCATTCTATTGAGAAGTTTACATTAACAAATGATTGTAACCTCAAATGTTCTGCAAGGGATGAATCTGTAGACAGCTTTTCGAAATGTTTAATCAGTATTCATTCTTAGCCAATATTGTTTAGTTTTTTAAAGAAAGGCCCAAAAGAAATCATTGCAAAGCTTGTAGCTGTAGATGAATTTCCTATCAGTGCCATATGTAAAAATGAATTTATTCAGCAAGCATTCAGTGAAAAGGATTTGCTTCTTCCTAAAAAGCCCAATCATGTTATGTGATTAGTGTCTAAACAGTATAATATTATAAAATATATATATGATAAAAAAAATTGAACAATCTTTAAAAAATGGTAGATATTCAGTCTTTCTTTAGACAAATATTTGTTGCTTAAAAACAAATGCTATTTAAATATCAATGTTTATAAAGGTAAATACAAATTTTGGAACCTGGGAATAATTGCTATTAATGGTAAAATAAACACTGAGGAAATGATTCAAGAAGAAAAACTGAAGATACCTGAATTTAAATTATCAACAGAGCATCATAATACAATCACATGCATAGTAGCGTGAGTGTTAAGGTGAAATTCCGACAGTTGATAGATTGTGAAGATCAGCTTTGTTATGCCCAAGGTATATATACCCTTGTTATATATGACTTTCTATACAAGAGACAAATGATTCTGAAGGTGTAATTGAGGTAGAAACAACTGAAGACTGGGAAGATTTAGAGAGGATGAAATAGATATTTACAATTCAAATCTAAGCTTCAAAAAGAATCTCGATAAGGAACAAAAACATGATATCAGACATAACCTATTCTCTGGTGCATTAACCATAGCTAATATCATTAATAAAGTTAGAACGATTGTGTAAATGGTCCAAAAGTCTCCCCTGAAAAATGATACTCTTCAAAATTATATTAAGTCTTCATTGAAGCAAGAAAGTTTAAGCCTAGAACTCAATTCTAAAACTAGATGGAACTGTTTGGTAGGCATGTTAGAATGGTTTTTACAGTTAAAATCACAAATTGAAAAAACAATAATTGACTATAATATGAAAAAATCTAATATGTGAAGAAGAGTATATAGCTCTTAATGACCTTGTGCATGGGTTGAAACCCATTGAAAAAGAATCACAAAACCTTTGCAGTCGTGATGCAACATTTTTTACTGCAGAGGGAGCCTTTTCTTTTATCATACAAGAACATTTTGAGCAAAATTTTGTCTTTTCGAGAAAAGTTCACGAAGCACTAATTTGAAGAAAATGAGAAAAGACAAAAAACTTTGGATGGATTATTGAAGTATATAAAAACTGGAAAAACATATAGAAAAAATAGAAAAATAGTAGAAAATGAATTGCAATCATTTCCAATCAAGTCAGCCTTATTGATTACAGCAAATGAATAACTAATCTTGAGTTTTCCTCTTCTGAAGCATCCAATTTGATTCATCACACTCACATTCAGACTCCGAGGAAGAAAGTGACACTGAGAGCAAAAGACAACAGACACTTTCTGAGAAATTGCGCATCAAATCAAAAAACAAACTGAATGTGTTTCAAAAGACCATCAACATGAAACTGAAGGTCAATTATTTGCAAAGAATATATCCAAGAAATTTGAAATCTTTGAGGCAACTAGTGAAAACAACAAATATAATAAAATTGATGGATACTCTTGAATCCCTACTACCAACAAGTGTAAAAGTTGAAAGGTCCTTTTTGGCTGCAGGACTATGTATAACCAAACTTAGAACTAGTCTCAGTGATAAAAGTGTAAATTGCTTGTGTTTTTATGTTCATATTACATGTCAATTGCTAAACCAGCCTTAAAATAAACTAAAATGAAATAATAAAAAATTTAACAATGTAGTATAATTTAAAAAGAAAGTTCATTTTTGGATAAGTTTTGAATTAATTTCAATTTGTAATTTATATATATATAAATGAATATAGAATGCTGTGAATTTTTCGGTTTTTACTCCACCTACAATAATTCCGACAAATCCTGGAATTACCGAAATCCGGAAAAGAGACAATCCCTATGCTCAATGTCTTAAGATTTCAACATTCTGCTATTAACTTTTATCTTTCTAAAAAAATTACTATGTATAAATCATTTAATTTATTTTCATTTATTTAATTCTTTTGTAAACTGAATTAGTATTTTTTTTTCCTTCTTGCTTATTTGTAATCTTTATTTTTAAAAAAACAATTGTGCAAATAAACTTGTATTTCCACAACTAATTCATAATTTTGTTCTTGTTTAATTAAATATTTAAATTTAATTATAGTATCTGAGAAAAGTACATATAACTCCATTTTATTTTGTTTATATAACACACATTACTTTTCTTCATTTTCATTTGTACAAAAAGAAAAACAATACTCTAATACTTGTTCCATTATCGCTTATATAGAGAAATGACATAATAGCAAATATGGAAGTTGACTAACATAAAATTATGAAAAATAAAAATAAGATTAAAAATAATATGTACAACATTACAATGATTAATTTAATGTGTTATTGTATTTTGTAGAAACAATATTTTCTTCAGTAACAGTGAAAATCAACTTAAAAACAAAGGGTTTTGTAATAAATAAAAGGTAAAGTGAATACAGCTCTGGGAGTTATTTATTCATGTTTACGTTAAATAAACAAAAGGCATAGGGTACAATATTACTAAAATAGATTTTATGGCAATATGAACAGTGAACTCTCGATTAAGTGATAACACATATATCATTTTTCACTATCTATCAGCTCTTGATTTTGGTCCCAAATTCAGAATAGTAAAATAGTATGTTGCAAAAATAAACAACAATCTTTTTGTGTGTGTGTGTGTGTGTCTATCATTCACAAATGACAAGTCCCAAGCAATATTTATTGAAAAGGATAATTTTTAATGTAAATGAACATTTTTATTTTATTAAAAAAAATAATAATCATATCTTTTATATCTGTTTTAATTCTTATAATTTAGAAATACAACTATATTCATTTTTTTTTTTTCAATTTAGTTTTAAAAAGGATTGAACTCTCTACTCTGCAATCTTTTTCATTTTCCTGTAAGTTCTAAAAAATATTTTTTTATTATATTTGCAACACTTTATCAAAAATCATAATATTTTCTAAGATACTAGAAATGGTAAAATTTATCATAAGTAAATAAATATATATTTATTTTCATCTTTGGCACTTAACCCCCTGGGCTCACATTTTATTGTACTGCTAACCTTGAGAAACAACCTTTAAATATGACTAAACAAGTACAAATTTCAATCACATCTAAAGTAGATAATAATGGAGATAATTTAACCTAAAACAAGTTATATTTCCCAATCATCTCCCTAAAATCAACACTAGTATTTTGAGTTTTTCTTTTCACTCAGCAATAATTTAATTTAAATCAAAAAATAATGTATTTTATTTGTTCATCAGGACATCCTGCTAATTGAATCAATTTTGCTCATTGGTTAAACAGTGCTAAAGCAGACTCTTTAATTAAAATATATTTTTCTCTTAACTTATAAGTGCTAAAATGACCATTTGAAAATTAAAGTTGCTAAATTAAAAAAAACCCAATGACAACTTGAATTTTAATTAACACTAATTTATTTTAAAAAATTAACTCGTATGTATACATTCACACACACCCAAAATTAAAACTATTTTAAAATGCATTCATACAGAAAAGCATATAAAAAAATCAATAGATAAAACAATGACTAAGCAACTAATACATATAAGATGAATGTTGATAGAGAAATCAGATTGTACTGACTTAAGCAGTTTCAATATAGTTTTTTTTTTTTTTTAAAGTTTTAAAAAAATAGTCTTACCATGGTATTTTGTGTTATTCATACTTCCATTACTGATCAGAATGATATGGAAATAGTGATGTTTTTCTATCTCCTGGTTTTCTTTTAAATGTTCTGTTTTTTAAGACAGAATAGAAGCAATTCGAGGCACACAGCCATGTTAAAAGTTCACAAAAGCTAAAAAGTTTATACTGCCAAACTACCTAATCCAGATCAAATTAAAACAAGGAATTTATATATAATCATCCTCACAAAAATGTGTTCCCTTTATATTTTCTCATATCAAAATTTTTTACATTTTTTTTTTAATTACAAGTACATTATAATCGATCAGTAATTAAAAGACAGTAATAAATTGAAGAATTCTTATCTTTTGATTGCTGTCTGTAGATTCATTTGCTAGCAGTAAATCTGATCAAATTAAATTTTTTTTTACAACAAAAATTGAAATATAATTATTTCAATCTCTTTTTTTATTTTAAGTCATCTTACATGAATTTAATTTATTTCTTAAAATTCATTTTAATAAATGTTACAAGTTTTATTTATTCAAGCAAGATTCTTACCTATCTATCTCACCATGTCCACATATACATGCACATTCAAAGTAATAATATTTTAGTGTTTTTGAAATTTCAACAAGATTATAGTAAAGTTGGATAAAATTAGAAAAGAATAACACCAAACACATATATGTAAGATTTAATGGTGCTGATATAGTATGCGCTTGGAGCCATTTTGGATTTTAAAACACTGCTGACCCATACAAGTGATAAATGACATCAACTAGAAGCACAAAGTTTTAAAAAATGGCAGGAAAAGAAATTAACATAAAAAATTAAAATGCCTAAGGTACTACATTTAAAAAAAAATTCTGACTTTTGTGAAGTATAAAAAATTAAAAAACGAATACTTAAAAACTATAATACTAAATCTCAAAAAATTAACCTATGTTAAGGCAAAATATTTACATGAATTGCACTGCAGTTTTCTAAGAAAATCATAAATGCTATTTCCAAAAGTCTATGAATTAAATCAAAAATGCTAATTTATACAGCGATAACTAGAAAAATCACAAAATCATAGAATTAAACTTGGTTGGAGGGCTTTCAGTAGAAATAACTTGATAGTAAAAGGAAATATGCCTATGTGTTTGAAAAGGAAGGTTTTTAATAAATGTGTTTTACCAGTTCTTACTTATGGATCTGAGACTTAGAAACTTAATAAAAGATCAATACAGACTTTAGACCACTCAAAGAAGTATAGAGAGATGCATATTGGGAGTAACAAGAAGAGATTGAAAACGCAATATATGGGTAAGTGAACAAACAGCTGTTACTGACCTCATTGAAAAAATTAAAAGACTGGAATTGGGCTGGACATATTGCTAGAAGAAATGATAATAGATGGACAATTGAAATCTTAAACTGGATTCCAAGACATTGTAAAAGACTCAGAAAGAAACCACATGTGAGATGGATTGATGAAATAAGAAAGTGTGCAGAGGTGATGTGGAGAAGAGAAGCTAAAGATCGGAGAAGATGGATTGAACTTGGAGAGACCTTCAGTCTGCAGTGGATTGATAATGGTTGATGATGATGAATATCCTAGAAATCAATTTGACAACTTTTTTTGGTATAGCATTTAAATTAACATTTATGGAAAAATTATTATTAATATTGATAAATATGTGGTCTAAAACTATCATAAACATTTGGGGTTTTTTTTTTTTTCACTTTAATAAACATTTGTTCATTTTCAAGCTGTGTTCATATTTTTTTTAATCTTTTCATGTTCATATTTTTTTTAATCTTTTCATTTAACAAAAAAAAAATTGAATGGTTTTATTGCTAAGGAGGTCATAAAAAGTTTGAGCACTACAAGTGCTATATCTGGAACTGATCTGAGAACCTTTTACTCCATAGTCTGGTACACCATCTCACAAAACAATCCTTTTATTGATCATGACAAACAAGAGCTTAAGATCTTTTGAAATTCTTGAAGTTTTTAATGAAAAGCAATCATTATTATTTTTAAAATCAATCAATTTTAGATTTTAATATAAACTTTCTGTAACTCATATATATGCTGCTTATTAGTCTATTTCATATTTGTGAGAAATAGTATAATCTTGAAAAACAAAAATAATTTTCTAAATATATATTTAAGAGGAGAAAACCAGTCTTCTTTAGTCTATGCATAAACAGTATTATAAATGTTGAACAAATGACCAAGAATAGATTGAATCCATTCTATTCTTTTCATTATACTCTTAGTAGAACATTTAGTTCAACATTTAGAGTACTATTCATATATAACTTAAGGGAGATTGGTTTTCTCCTCTTAATTACATATATGGTACTTTATATACATAGAAAATGTCCATCACTCCCTCACCAACACTATGTTTTTCCAGCAAAACTACCTTGTGAATAAAGATAAAGTCTATTTTAATGAAACAAATAAGAGGTAACTCCAACAGAGATAACCCTCATCTGTATACCACAAAGTTATTATATAAATTAAAATCCAAACTTATTCAAACAAAGAGCATGAAATTTAAATTAGCAATGATCTTAAATTGCTCATCAACAAAGATGTTTAATTTACATACGCAAAAAAAGACTAATCTCTTAAACATAAATATATAAGAAATAGATCCATTTACATATCATTAGCTGAAAATTGAAATATAAAATGTCCATCACTCCCCCAGAGCTATGTTTTTTCAGCAAATATTACCATGTGAGTAAAGATAAAGTCTACAGTTAATGGCATGACCATGAGTTACTGTTTGCTGAAAAAAACATAGTGTTGGGAAGTAAGGATGGACATTTTATATTTGAATTTTCAACAAGCAATATGAGCTGGATCTATTTTTTATATACATTTTGTTTTAAATTGATTATTTTTAATTTTAATACATATAATAAGTATGAAATGTTTTGAAATATCTGAATTGTAAATAATGCTAACAGTTAAGTATTATTTACATCGTATATTATTCTTATTTTTTCCTATAACACATATTTTCATAATTAATGTAAATTGAGAAAATCCAAATTATTTTTAATATATATATTACTTTTATTATTTACATTAAAAAAACTTTTCAATTAATTCCATCAAGCAGTACCAGTTTTTGAGATAAATAAAAATGTGAATTCAGTATATATACACAATATATGTTTACCGAAAAAATCTTGGGCTTAATAGTATATAATACAGTAGATCTGCCTACAATGCTGACCTTGGATTTACATTCGGACAAAAATATAAATTTTAGGTTCCATGCAAACTGAAGACTTTTTCTTTCAAGTAATCTCCATGTAGTCAATTAAGAATATTGAAATATTGACCAGTAAATGAAAAATTAGCTATTCTTAGCTAAAGGGTAATACAAGGAAGAAAAACTATAAGCCCTCACTCATATTTTGTCTCGCTGCCTTTACCTTCCTGTTTTTCTAGAGAGGTCTTTACCTGTAATGGGCTAATTAAAAACTGTTTTATCTTTTATCTACATATATAAAAAGAATTTGTGGGGTAATGATGTCATATGAATTGGAGTGGAAAATTCCACTTGAAGAATGAGAAAACAAACAAATAAATCACTAAGGAAATTTACACTAATACAGCCCTACAATTGCTCTATCTAATATCATAAAAGACAATAGACATCATCAGGACTAATCATTGCAATTTAATGGAAAAAATTTCTAATGATAAAATAAAATGTTAATCTCATTTAAATATATATATTTCAAATTTCATTTCATAAGCACATTCTTAGCATAAATTTTAAATACTTGAAAAGTAAATTTATATTTCAATGATTTCTGCATAGGCAATGAATGCATAAGATCCACAAAATAAAACAATAGTTCACAACTTATCAATTAATGTGTTCATCAAAATTCTATATATCTTCAATGTAGTGTAAATCAAAAAATTGCAAATCTTTACTATTTTACAAGATCTATTTAACAGTGTCTTCTTTAAAATGCTCATATACACAGAGCATTATAATTATGACAATACTTTTATAAAGTACATTATTTAAAGCATCATATTTTTAATAAAATGTAAAATAATGAATATTTTGTAATTAACAATCTTATGATTAATAAGGTCTATTCTGTTGCCATTAAAGCCAAGAAAGACATTTTTTACCTTTTTTTTAAAGTTAGTTTGCTGTTAATAAATATTTTTTTAACTGTTTTTCATGTCAACTCTAAATAATGTATGTATTTAGAATGTTCTGTGCAGATTTGATAAACTTTGTGTCTGATATTTTTTACATTTCTGATTTATTTATATTACAGATTGTCTATATTAAAAGTATTTTAAATGATCAAATTTCAATTTTGTTTTATAAATTGATTATTTTTAAATTAAAAGTATTGTATTTTAAATAGTCAGAAATGTGATAATAAATAGTATTAGAGCAAAGAATTAAGAGAAACAAAAATCGATATGATACAGTTTGGGTTTCTATCAAAAACAAAAGAACAGCTGGTAGATTTTTTTATCTGATCAGGATGGATTTTTTTTTTTTTTTAGTGCATCTAACAAAATATAAAAAAATAATTTTTGCAATTTCACATTTAGAGAAAGCATGCAAGTGTTACCTGGACAAAGAATAAAATAATATCTTGGCCAGCACAGACAGTGATATCAATGTTTAATAATTTTTGAACAACTAAAGTACCATTAGATTGTATAGAGACAGAAAATATTTTAATATAAAAAATGACTTATAATTATTATCGATGTAGGTGGATGGTTTTGAATGAAGCTGTTTGAGCATAACAATATAGTGTTATTAATAATTTTTATCATTTTTTACAGTCTATTTGCTTGATATACTGCTATAATTTTAATGAATTTTTATTTTTTCAAAGAAGACTTTTTTATTGGATGTTATGTATGTGTGATAAATCTTACGGATAGCATTATTGATGCTAAATATTAGCTCTTGTAATAATATTTTTAACTTTTTAAGAAAAATAAAAATATATATGGTTTGATGCTAATTCTGTATTAGGAAAAAAAAAACTGTTTAGTTCCGGTATTTAACGTAAGCCTTCGAAATGAATAATTTAATTTACTTACATGTAAAAACAAAATGATGGCTTTTATTTACATTAATAAAATAAAATTAGAATTTTAATAGTTTTTTAAACTGCCTACTTAAACATTTGTAACTAAATATGCTAAGTATTAATATATAAAACATAGATTTAGAAGTACTATACGTTAACGTTTAACAGCGTTAAATAATATCATAAAATAAAATCTTTTATTTGTGAATGGTAATTTATTACTTAAGAATTTACATGTAATGTGTGATATAATTTTACCAAAAAATTGTTATGTTCACAAAACATAAATATTTAAAAGCAAATTGTCAAGCTTAGAAACTCACCAAAATAGCTAAAATAGCAGACGCCATGTTGACAACGCAATAACTTAATAATGATTGGATTAAATAAACTGATAAATATACTTTTGTATAAAATATTCTTGGTTGCAAAAATTTTTGTAAATTTTTATATTTACTATTTTTAGAAAACCTCGGGAATAAATTCATTATTTACGTTTTATTCCCGATGTAAAATGCTTATGTTTTATGATTGAACTCTTTAATTTCGGATCTATTATGAGCAGACGATAGCTTTCATGAAAATAACTAGAAAAAGTTACTACCATTATTCATTAGAAGATGTTTTAACTTAGACTTTCAAACTCCCTTTAGTCAACCAGCTTGAAAATCTGAATTCAGATACCCTCTAATTATATCTAGCTTAAAGTATATATGCTATACTTATATTTAAATATTACCATTATTAATACATCTTTTTTTAAGTTTAACAATTGCTATAAAAAAATTACTAATGGTTATTAAATGATAAATTCATGATTATTTTTATTAACAAAATTGTTGATGAAACTATTATGGTGTATAAGTTTATCATCATCATCAATTTCAATGACTGTAAATCCATTGTAGAATGTACATCTCTCCAAAGTTTAATTCACTTTTTTCATTTTGTAGCCGCTTTTTTCTACATCACTTCAGCAAGCTTCCTTATTTCTTTCATCCATTTCACGTGATATATTTCTAGTCTTTTATAATCTCTTGAGTTTCAGTTTAAAACTTCATTTCTTCTAACAATATTGTCATGCTAACGCTATTTCAGTCTCTTAATTATTTCATTTATATCAGTGATATCTGTTTGTTTTCTCAGCCTTATATTTGATCCTTTCCTGTTATCCCCAACATACATCTCTCCATACTTTATTATGCAGTCTGAAGTGCTTTTTAATTAAATATTTAAGTCCATATTCATATATTAGAACTGGTAAAACATATTTATTAAAAACTTTATTTTTCAAACAGACATTTTTTTTTTTTTAGTATTAAATTATTTCTGCTAAAAAAAAAAAAACTTCATCCAATTATAATTCTATGATAATTTTGTTCATTATGCTTCTATTTGAAATCATAATCTGACCAAGGTATTGATTTTTTACTTCTTCCAATTCACGATTATAAATCTTCATTTTCATTAGTGAAAATCCACTGAAGAGAACTTAAATTTTTTTTAGCATTTACTAATATTCCAACTTTCTTGCTTTATCCAATAACTCTTGTATCATTTCCTGAAGCATTACTTTCTAAAATCACCCATAATTATTTTCAAAATTCTCTTCACTTTCCACTTTAATCTACAAAATATTTTTATAAAACTGCTGAAAAAAGGTTTGGATATATGAAATCACTTTGTCATATATTCTTATCAATTTTCATCTTTTTAATGTTACTATATCATTGAAATGCTGTAATCAAATTTTGATAAATATTTGTCAGAATTTGACAATACCTTAGGTCTATATCTTGATGAACCAAAGCTTTAATTATTGTGGAAGTTCCTGTTGAGAATCTACAAATCCAAAGCATAATAGTAACTAATATTAATCATTTCTAAAATGCAAAATATAAAATGCACTAACAGGCACAAGCACACAAAGCTGAAGATAAAATGATATATATACATTTCTTTATTTTATCTTCATATTTGTGTGCTTATGCGTGTTAGCGCATTTTATATTTTGCATTTTAGAACAATTAGCCATGAAGCTTAAACTGCTTGCTCATTAATTATTTCTATAACTTCTTAATATTCAAATATAATCTACTGTGTTAAAACCACTTCTTAATTTAAATCTATGATTAAGAAACTTAATAGACAATTTGTTATTCTTAAATAATCAAATGAGATATATATATACACTGATTTATATATATAATATTAAAATATATAACATTAAATATGATGTAAATTTGTTGAAGCAAAGATCCTCTGACTTATGTGTGAACATTAAAATTTCATAGAAACTTTGAAGTCTAACAGTCAATCAATCAAAGTGAATATCATTTTGTTGGTTAACACTTCAGTATACAAGTTTCTATGAGATTTTAATATTGTTTGTAAAGGAGATGGAAAATATTTATCTTCAACAAATTTATATATATAAAATTAAGAGTGTGTTAATAATTATTTTGCTGTTGGGGCTTTGATTAAATTAAATGGCTAAACCTATTAATATATGGAGTATCTGAATTAAGTTCAGGCTCATATAATTTTTTCAGTTGGAGAGCTGACTTTAAAGACATATAGATGTCTAAAAGTTTCAGAGCTTCTTCTTGACAGTTAACTATTAGATAAATGCTTAGCTTGAGTTGTTTTTTTGATTCTAGTGTCCTAGCTCCTCATTGAATAGAGCCATAGCTCGAAACCAGTCTGGGGATGAGGACAATCCTAAATTAAGATGATTTGAATGCCTTCTCTTGTAGTAGAATTTATCATAAAAAAAAATTAAAAAAAGCTTGTTTAGAGCTTATTAGCACACTCTTAATTTTACATCTATGTAAATGCAAACTATATATATATATATGTATGTCATGTGACATCTGACTTTATATTATATATAGTGAAGCTGTGTTATATGCTGTATCAATATACATTACTTCAATGCTGATTAAAAAAATTATAAATAAATAAAAAATAAAACATTAAAATTAATTAAAAGTCACATGATAGATGACTTTATTTCCTTGCAATTAAAATTCATAAATTTAAAAAAATTTTCAATATACCAGCAATTATTTTTTCACTTTGGAGAGTTGTATGCAATATTATTTTGGCTTAGATTAAAAATATTGAACAAGAAACTGAGTCCAGTTATAATGAGACTGCTATTTTGTTTGCAGTGAAAGGAAAAAAAATTACTGAAGAAAAAAAAATTGCCCAGAATATATTTATTCATTATAAAAATGTGACATTTCACTATTCATTTTATTTTTAAAAATGAAGGTATAATAAGTTTCTTATTACTTTTATTTCTGAATGGATGTGAATAAGTGAATACATATACAGAAAACATATAGACAAATGTGCTCTCTCAATTTATTAGTAATTTTTTTTAAAAAAATTATTTATACTATAATCTTAATTTATATATACGTACCATGCACATATACAAATATCTGTATACATACAGTATATATGAGGGGATTTTAAAAACAAAATGAAGTGGCTGTTATGGCTCCACTGTATGTATATATATATATAGAATGCCAACACATGGGTAAGAGACATTTTTGTGCAAGGTAAATTTTAGCATCTCTGCCTCCCATTTTATGAAATAAAATTTGTAAATTAAGATATTTTTTTCCAGCACTTTTGCAAGAAAAATTTGAAAATATGGCTTTAATCATTTAACATGTTTGGTAAATACTTTAGTGTTTTATTCATTTATTTCTAAAAAATAAACCTGGAGACTAAAACACATTAAAATAAAACAATGTTTAAAATAAATATATACATATGTGCTTTGCACACAGATAATGAAGTTATTATTAGTGCTTGAAAACAAATAATATTATTCAAATGTTACTGCCAAGCACTTTCAGGATAGTTCATAGTCCTATATTCATGGTTACTGGAATTTAATTAAGAACTATAACTTCATTATCTGCACATATACATATTTATTGATTTCAAATGATAATGAAGTAAAGCCACAACTATTTCAATATTTAAAATAATAATTTTTGAAACAATAATCAAATAATATTTTGAAACAAAACCTTTTTCTTTCAAGTTTGTATATTGTTTTTGTATGGATGAGGATTTTGAAGATTCAAAATTTTCTGAATTGTACCAACAATAAATCATCTCTCCATGCGATTTATATATCATTATTTTCAACCATTATCAAATGTCTACAAGATAAAGATCTCTCTAGGTTTAATCCATTTTCGCTAAGCTCTAACTTTTCTTCCCCAGAGCACATCAGCAAACTTTTTTATTTTATCACTTAATTGCATATGTAGTTCCTTTTCAATATTTTACAGTTTCTAGGGATTCAATGTAAAACTTTAACTATCCATCTATTATTATTTTTATAGTAATACATCCAGACTAGCTCTATTTTAATCTTTTAATTCTTTCAACGATGCCAGTGCTATCCGCTAGTTCTCTTACCATGTATTTTATTTTTTAATATCTTCTTATTCTGTTCCTTCATTGAACAGTCTGCAGTCTCTATACTCCTCTTTTGTTAAATGTCCAAGTCTCAGATCCATAAGTAAGAATTAGTAAAATGTGTATTAAAAACATTTCTTTTCTAACATACCATATTTTCTTTTAATATAAAAAGAAAATATTCATATGTGTCATATATATGTAATAATATTATAATTCAATGTCTGTACTTCTTCAAAGCAATATATATATAATTATGTAATTGAATATTTATAAATACAGTAATCAGATATATTTAAAATTTTTTATCCATTTATATATATATGTAATGATATTCTTATTCGATTTCTGTATTTCTTCAAATTTATATTACAAGATTACATATATATATAAATCTGTGTGTGTAATTAATAACTCAGATTATATGTAATGTGATGTATTTGGCTTCTCCTTAAATGAAGTCAAGAATATCTCAGCAACTATGCCCAGATAAACCTGTTAGCCACTTTATTTTCCATTCCCCACTCTAAGTCTTCCCATATTCTGCCCCATCCCATTTCCACAACATAATCTTTGTCTATTCTATAGCCTTTAAATCTAAATCCCCCTTATCTTTTCACAAACCCAGCATAAAAACTAATAACTCACTTTCTGTATAGTCACTTTGTTCATACCTATTCTCCCATAACTTTATTATCTGTACCCTTCCTGCTTTCAAGCATTTACATTCAATCAATAGATGCCTAATATCCATAGTTTTCCATTTACATGTATATTCTCTTGTTGCTAAAGATCCCATTCAAGCCTTAAACAATAAACTACTTTCCTTACTATTATCATAAATTAACTCGCTTCCAATATTCCGTTTACTTCTATAAATTTAAACTCTTCTTACTCTCCATACTACTTCTCCATCTCTCCAACTCCCTATTTTTTATTAATGCTTCTATTCTTTTATCCCATTCCTTACCACTATAACATTCAACAATCCTCCTAACACAATCATCCCATCTTTTATACAAGTATACCGATATAAATTCTTTATCCAAATCTTTTGCATACCGCATTACTTTTCTCACTCATCTTGTTATCTGCCCTTTACTCATAACCCAATTAAACACTATTTTGGATATTCTTTTATTATCCATAAACTACAACCTACCAAAAAATTTTATTTTACTTTTTGCATCTCTCATATAGAAACTTGACTATCCCATTTCTTTTTGAATTGCCTCCTTTGCTGTCCACACCTCTGCATCTAATGCATGTCTTCCTACTTCCCTTTGTACTTTCTCTAAATCATCTAAAATCCTTTTACTAACACATAACGCATCATTACCATATGTTAACCCTGCTACTGCAACTCCCTTCCATACAATTCTAGCTACATCATATTTATTATATGAAAATACTGTTAGTTTCTTTACCAAACCCTTTCTTTTCTTTGCTTCATTTACCAATTTTTTCTCCCATTCATCCAAGCAATTTTCCTGATTGCATAAGATGATTCCCAAATACCTACAAATATTCACCACACTTAACTTTATATCTCCCAATAAAAAATCTACATCCTCTCTTTCCCCAGTATTAACCATCATTATATTTGATTTTTCTTCACTAAATTTAATCCCCATCTCTTTACCCACCCTTGCACATGTAATTGAACAGGAAGTAACTGGCGCTTCCAATAAATTATATAATGTAAATAAATTTCAAAAGACAGATGATACAACCTGACTCTTTAGCATTTATTCTTATACATACTTAGTTCATATACATAATTTTGAATGGAGTGAATCCAATCTATTGATTATATATATTTATAGAATAAATGATAAGGATCACTATTTAAATATTCAGAAGATAAAAGCAGAGCTTTAGTTTAAACAACCTTTAAATACGAAATGAAAACTCAATTTTAATATCTGTAAATGATAAATACCCCAGATCATATGTAATTAAACAGGAAATAACTGAACCTTCCAATGAGTTATATAGTGTAAATAAACTCTTCAATCAATAGATCAAATTCATTCCTTTATTTCAATTATGTAAATACACTAAATATATATAAGAACAAATGCTAAAGAAACAGGTGATACTGTCTTTTGATGAGTTTTCTTACATTATATAACTCATTGGAAACTCCAGTTATTTCTGTTCCTTTATGTATATATATATTATTTTATCAAATAATTTTCATTACTTTCACACTTGCTGCAATCTATTGGTTTACATCTATTTCAGTGCTATTTTTAATGTACTATTATTATTTCTGTGTTTGCAACCTTCTGCATTTTTTATGCAAAACAATGAAACTATCATTTATTTTTTATTTCTACATTTCAACTTCCAACATGCAGATCACTTTAAAGGGGTATTAAATGTACATCCATATTTGTAAATGTTTAAATTTTATTTAGTATTTATTACTTACATACAAGTTATCATATTAAGGCAGAGGTCCCCAACCATTTTGCACTTAAGAGCACATTCTATAATACTGGCCAGGTGGCAGGCACCATTTATTTTTTCAATGTAAATTTATAGTTGGATATTGTTAATAATACACATAATGTACAAAAAAATATTTATTTCAAAAATAAAATTTTAACATATAATTAACATTTATATTTTTACACTGTAAAAATATAGTATGCCCTACAATTTGATTACAATATAATACAATAATTTATAAGAAATTAAAAAATTTAAATTTATTTGTATCAGATAAATAATTTTTTGTCGTGTTCAGATAACGGCGGGCACACGTAAAATGGTCTGCGGGCGTCATGGTGCCCACGGGCATAGGGTTGGGGACCCCTGTATTAAGGCATATTAAACATACATGTATGTTTAATATCCAACAAACATCACATAATCACCATTTCTAACAGGATAGTGGTGGCTATGGTTATTAAAAAACCAAAATCACCAAAATATATAGGTACTGAATTGAGTTCAAACCTATATGACTATATAGGCTAATGAGCTTGGATTGAAAATATTATAGTGTTTTTGATTTAAGACTCGTAGTTTTGTAGTTAAGTGGAGATAAAAGATGGATGCTGGAGGGTTGCATTGGATCCTAAGATCAAGGTGCAGTGCTCCCAGATCCAAGGCTCCTCACTGATGAAGGCCACAAGCCACAAATTACTCTGGGAATATTGGATGAGTAGGCGCTAGATGGAGATTTTATACACAAGCCTTCTGGCATCCATTGATTACTCTGGATTGCATTGAATTGCAATACGTATAGAGAATTTTGCCTGTTTTAATCATATGTTTAATATCCCTGAAGATGGTCTGCATTATAAGGGATTGAAATGTAGGCATAAATACTATGTAAAATTTCAGGATTTACAGATCCAGGAAAGTGTCGGCACATAAATAATTATAATAACTCATATAAAATAAATCTTCCACAAATTTATTAAGATGTTAACATTTAATTATAAATAGAAATATATATGTAATAAGTAAAGAAAATCATCCGGCAACATTGTTATTAGATAAGCACCAATTATAATTTATAGCTCAATCAGAACCAGGTGCATTAACAAACAATAATAGCTTTTGTCTGATATAAGATGGCCCCCTTACCACAATCCTATAAATGTAAAAATTAAACAATATTTTTACATGCATAAATGGAAGGTCTAACATTATGGTTATAATTTTTACTAAAAACAAGAAGATAAGCTGTAGTCTGATGTGTAATCTGTGATTACATGTTAAGAAGTAAAGTAAATAATGAGTTCAGGGATTTTTTTCTAATTTTCATAAATTTAGAGAATTCAGTATAAGAACATTTGCATTAAGATTTATTTGTCCATCAAGTACTATCTTCAGTCTAATAAGATGATTGGCTGATATATTAAAAAAATATTTTTTATGATCAGAATCATGAGATAAAATAATCAAATGACTTATTGCTTGGAGTTCATAAAATGGCTTCAGCACCAGAAGTGACATGGATTATATGCCATAAAATCAATGCATTATACAATTATAGAAATTTCATCTAATTCTATAATCAAACAGATGTATTAGAGGCATGCATCATTGCTAATAAAGAGAGATACATTTATTTATTACTACACCTTTCTATTTTTAAAAAACTAGCAATGTTTATAATTATACAAAAACAATCCTCCATTCTAATAATCAGTGATGGATAAGTGAACATAAAATCTCTATTCATAATATTTAGATATTTATCCTCAGATGAGTTTCTAACATGAGATCTGGGTGTCAATGCTAGAAGAAATGCCAATACATATATTAATCACTAAAGATAAGAATTTTATATGTTCTTGAAAATCATTGACTATTCAAGCTTACACTAGATGGTACTAGAGTAGAAAAGAGTAGAGTAAAGTAGTGGCTAGCAGGTTTCTCTGGGTATAATTGCTGAGAGATTCCTGACTCCGTTTAAGGAGAAACCACAGTACATCACATCACATGCATACTCGTAGTTTTAAACTGGTAGTTTGGTAATTTATTGTTATTATTAAAGTTGAATATTGCTAAAAATACTGCATTTAAAAATAAATTTGATATGACCAAAACTAAATATAAGATCTTGGATTAGGTAGTTTAGTGCTAAAGGAAAATTATCACCTAAAAACTGAGAACACCATACTAAATTACTTACCACAAATCTAGTAATAATGAATGGTGATGAAGAAATAGATGTCAATTACAAAAATTTTTCTTCTATATAAATAAATATTATTTTTTACATAATGGAAAAAAGGAAAATAAAAACTTAATTCACTCCTAAAACAATTGAAAAAGCTATACTAAGTATGGAGTCACAATAGATTCATTAATAAGAGTGTTTTGTAAATTGGTTAAGATTGGTATATGTAAAGCAATTGTTGAACAATATTTATCTTCCTTTTCTTTTCAACCTGTAAGTTAGTTGGCAAGATATTTCTTCAGCTTTTTCTCCATCGCCAGATCTTCTACAATTTTATAATATCATTTCCTCTAACTGCAGTCACATATTCTATTTTAGTCCTTCCATTTTTAGTCTTCCTTTGATCTTTCACTCCAATAACAATGCACACCATTTTGAAAGGCTAATCAAGACCAACCATATACTGTAAGTACAACACTAGCACCATATTTCAAAGGCTCATAATTTGGGACAGTGATTAGTAATAATTAATACTGTATTATACCAGTATGAATTTTATGAAGTTAAAATCCATGGATCACACCAAAATGCATATTTTGAAAGGCTAATCAAGACCAACCATATACTGTAAGTACAACACTAGCACCATATTTCAAAGAATCATAATTTGGGAAAGTGTTTAGTAATAATTAATACTGTATTATACCAGTATGAATTTTATGAAGTTAAAATCCATGGATCACACCAGAATGCACACCATTTTGAAAGGCTAATCAAGACCAACCATATACTGTAAGTACAACACTATCACCATATTTCAAAGAATCATAATTTGGGAAAGTGTTTAGTAATAATTAATACTGTATTATACCAGTATGAATTTTATGAAATTAAAATCCATGGATCACACCAGCTTTGTCCATTCTAGGACTTGGACTTCTTATGAACTCCCAAGCATTAAAGCCATTTGATTATTATTATTGATAATAATCAGACATATTTATATTTGAATTAGATATTTTCATGAATATTTACTTTAATAAATAATATAGACATTATATACATATAAACAGAGATAACTTTTATCTTTTGATGTTGCCAGGAAAGCAATTACCAATTGAATATCCTAAGGTTAAACAATTTTTCTTCATTAACTTATATGATAGCAGTTTTATTATGGATTTTAGTGAAGTAAAAGAGATCTTCTTTACTTCAATCCCAAGTTGTTAGATGAATTTAAACTCAGAAAACTATTTTTATAGGTATGAGAATTCAGAAGACTAGCATTTTTCTTGACATTTTGCAAATATTAATTAATCTTTTTCAGAAAGTTGTATATGTTGAATTATATATTTTCATGGATTTTTTTACTTAATAAATAATAAAAATAGAGATTATAACCATGTAAACAGAGATGACATTTACTTTTTGATGTTAGCAGAAAACTAATTACTAAATAAATATTATGAGGTTAAACAAGTTTTCTCCATTAATTTATTCAATAACTGTTATGAGTTTTAGTGAAGTAAAATGAGTTCTGTTTTACTTCAAACCCAACTTTTTATATTGATTTAAACCCAGAAAACTATTTTTCACTGAATGCTTTTATAGGCTTAATATATTTCTATTATTATTCCAAGCACTAAGGACCTAACTGTCTTTTCTAAATATACAGGCAGGACATAATTAAATCAGCTCTAGAATATGGAAGAATCACTTATCTGGACAAATTTACAAAGATGATCATTCATTTGATACAATAAACTTTACTGTCTGAGCCAGGATGACAATGTTCTTAAGTAACATCTTGGAATAAACACCTACTTAAAAACACTAACTTATTTAAAAAATGCCAAATTTCTTAAACTCAAACATTTGATAACTATTGCTTTAGATAAGCACCTTAATAATTAGTAATGCACCTAAACATAATGTATCAATTTTAGAATAAATATACTCTTTAAGATTAATTAAAAATTAATAGATTCAATCTTATTAAACACAATCACATGGTTTAATAATTGTAGTGATGTTTAAAGTCTATATCTGAGTTAAGAATATGGTAATCTCTAATTTTATAAATGCTTAGCAATATTAATTAAGGCATCTTTCTCAAAAGGATATTGTTAAAAGTATGTGAGCAAGAAATATAGCTCTTATAAATTAAATTGTAGTAATTTAATATTAATAGATACTGAACAAAAATAAAAAAGATGTGAGGTGTTTTGACAAGACCAAATGAAGAATGCAAAAAGCGACATAAACATTTGCTTCATAGTCATTCCAAATCTTGTTTTGTTGCATTGAAAGTAATATATAGACTTGATAAATACTATCAGAATCCTATTAAATTCAACAAAGGCACTCTCTTATATCATGACAATGATATTTTGAACAGATAGAAGGAGTATTTTGATCATCTTTTGAATAATGATGCAAGAACTGAGACAATAACTTATAATGATATATCTATTTTATCTATTTCCTTAGATTTGGACAAATGTAAAAATTGCTCTTTACAATCTTAAAAATGGAAACGCAGATCTTGATGAAATTCCCGGAGAAATTATCAAATATGGTAATGATGTATTAGTTTCAAAACTGTTACAATTTATTAGGAATATACAGACCTATGAAATTGAACCATCTGATATTATGGATGCTTCTAGACAAGATAGCAATAACTATTAAGGAATATCATTATTGAATTTCAAAAATCTTACACTTTTCAGCAAAAAAACTTTTATTATTGATTACAGTTTTGACTGTACCATGCAGTCTTCATCAGATCTACAAAATTTGAACACACATAAAAATACAACCATTAAAATACATTAATTATTTTATATAAGATTATTAAATTCCTAACAAACTTTTAAATTTTTTTATAAATATTTCCTAACTTTTTTAATTCATATAATATCTTTAACATATTTACCACCCTATTTTATATTCTCTCAAAATCTTTTCTATCCTCTTTTTTTATATAACATATATCTATACATATAACTTTAATACATATAATATTTACATTATAAAGTAATTTTAATTACAGTACTCCAAAGAAAAAAGAAAGAAATTTTAATCACTATCAATATAATCTTTCTCTGTCTTTTATTCTGACTAAACACTTATTTCCATTCATTTTACCTTCTTAATTATTCCATATAAAATCTTACCTTATTCTATTCTTTTAACTTTCTCTATCCTCCACCTTACTCTAGTAATTCAACTTCCTTTTAACCTCTCTTTCATATTCCTATCCTACACCTTCCTCTATTAACTATTTTTATAATTATTAATATTTCTTTTCTGTTTTTTTCTCTTCTTTCTTAAAAAAAAAAACCATTTCTATCATACCCCCCAAAAACTTCCCTTTTTTCTTATACCATTATTTCTTTTATGCTATTACTGTTTTTACCCCTCTCCCATTTTTTATTAAGATTTGGTTTAATTTTCTTTATGAATATTGTTTCCTTTATTTTTCTATCCCTACATCAATAAATTGTGTTGAGTAGATTGTTTCTAATCATAGGTGAATCATTACTATAAACCCATTATGGTTTTAGAGAATTAAGAAGCCCTTAGAGATAGGTATTTGTAATGCAAGAAAAGTAGCAGGAACAATAGAGTGATTTATATGTTTTTATTGATATTCAATTATTCAAACTGGTCTGTGGCATTGATTGAAATTATTTGATTGTCCAATCAAAATTTATTAGTATTATAAAGTTTCTACTAAATAGAATGAGGAAAAGTCTGAGGTATTTGAAATAGAAACTGGTGTTACATAAGGATGCATATTTGCTACAACAATGTTTATAATTTTCATAACAGTTGTCTTTGGAACTACAATACTTATAGGAGCTTAATGAAATAAGGATATAACAGTGATGGGAATTTAATGGTAGAATTTTTAATTTGAATCAATTAAAGAACTTCATTTTCTTGGATTCTGAATGTATAGTATATGATGATTATGCTATCATGTTTGGAATGCAAAGTATAAAAGACTGGTTAATTAATTAATGTTCAAAAAACTGAAGATTTTTTATCTATCAATAATGGAAGGAAACTCCTCAGCATATTTTAATCTAGATGGTTATCAACATGAGAATTGTAAACCAGTTTTATAAATAGAAAGGAGATTTAGATAATATGATACAATACAGATTCCAATATATAGCTACTTTTAATAAATTAAAAAATAGAATATTTCCTTTCAGGGAAGTAAGTATTTTAATTAAGTGAGCTGTATAATGCCTATAAAAATAAAATTTCTACTGAGAGTAGAGAATTTATGAAGAAAAGAAGGAATATGAATATATACAAAAATGATGCATTAAAAAGAATTGAATATCTCGAATTTTGTAAAACAGTGTGGAAAAGAGTTGAAAATGATATAAGAAAGTATAACTGTGAACTAGCAAGGAAAGCTGTAGAAGAGAATAAAAGTCTCAAGAGTGTAAAACAACATTTTGGTATTGGTAGGAAATTTATATCTGCAATAAGAAAAAAAGATGGAATTATTACTAAAAGGAGAGATGACATCATGAAATTGGTAGAAGATTTTTATCAAGAATTATATAGTAATAAAGAACAAGTACCTCCTATATCTATTACATCTTCCAATTGCCCAGAATTTTAAATGAAGAAGTGAGACATGCAATTAAATGTATAAAGAAAGGAAAGGCTACTGGTAATGATGGAATTATAATTGATATATTAAAAAAAACAGGTGATGAAATAAAATTTTTTTTAGCAAAGTTATATACTAAAAGTCTAAATGATAAAGTTGTATCATATGATTGGAAGAATGCAGTATTAATATTTGAAAAAGGTGATAAAGAAAATATTAGAAATTACAGATCTATCAGCCTTTTATCAGTTTTATACAAAAATTTTACGAAGGTAATTACAACTCGTCTACAGAGAACATTGTATTTCCACCAACCAAGAGAACAAGCTAGATTTAAAAGTGGTTTTAATACAGTAGATCATATCCAGGTATTAAGAGAAGTTATAGAAAGAACAAATGAATATGAGTTGCCATTATGCTTTGGATTTGTAGATTATGAAAAGGCATTTGATTCTATAAACATTTCTTCAGTGATTAAAGCATTGGATCATCGAGGTATAGATCCAGGATATTGTCATATTTCAAAGAATATTTATAAAAATGCAACAGCAACAATTAGATTACATAATGATACTAGGAAAGTTAACATTGAGAAAGATGTAATTTAGGGTGATTCCATATCTCCAAAACTTTTTACAGCAGTGCTGCTGCAAGTATTTTATAGATTAAAATGGGAAGTTAAAGGAGTGAATGTAAATGGAGATTATTTAAGTCATTTAGATTTTGCAGATGAGGTAGTTGTTTTTGCAAATAATGCTTTAGAACTGCAGGAAATGTTGCAGGAGTTATCGATGAAAGTAGGTCTAAAAATAAATGTTAAAAAGACTAAAGTAATGATTAATGGATTTTCTCAAAATATGAAAATAAAGATTGATTAAGGAAAAGTTAGAAGAAGTTAACAGTTACAAACACCTTGGTCAGATTATTAATACAGATGGAAATATAAATTAATCATAGAATAAAACTTGGTTGGAGTGCTTTTGGTAGAAAAAACTTGATACTAAAAGGAAATATGCCTATGTGTTTGAAAAGGAAGGTTTTTAATAAATGTGTTTTACCAGTTCTTACCTATAGATGTAAGACTTAGACACTTAATAGAAGAACAGTACAGAGACTTCAGACCACTCAAAGAAGTATGGAAAGATGCATGTTGGGAGTAACAAGAAGAGATCGAAAACACAATTTATGTGTAAGAGAACAAATAGGTGATACTGACCTCATTGAAAATATTAAAAGACTGGAGTTCAGCTGGACATATTGATAGAAGAGATGATAATAGATGGACAATTAAAATCTTAAACTTGATTCCAAGAGATTGTAAAAGACCCAGAAAGAGACCACATGTGAGATGGGTGGATGAAATAAGAAAGTGCAGGGGTGATGTGGAGAAGAGAAACTAAATATCAGAGAAGATGGATTGAACTTGGAGAGATCTTTATCCTGCAGTGGATTGATAATGGTTGATGATGATGATAATGCCTAATTTATTTTATGGAAATAGAACTTGGACAACCTATAAGCATGATATAAAGGCATTAGGAGAATTTTATTTAAGGATGCACATCAAATTTTAAAAATACAATGGCAAGTTTTTAAAACTCAGCAATATGTTCTTCAACTTGCCAAATGTGATTCTATAGAGTTCACTATAGGAAAAATCTTATCTGTTTTTGTGGGAAAAATAAATGCCATTTATGTTTCAAGAACTATCTCAGAAACATTTTAAAGATGTGTAATGTTGATTGTTTACCTTGAGAAGATATGGTAATGAATATGGTAGAAGATTCCGATTAAACATGGTGGTGAAATTTTTCAAAAATAAAAGTTTTCTGCTGAAGAAACTAAAAGACAGCATAGTAAAATGATAGGCCAGCATGTTTGATGTGTAGATAATTTTGTGATACACAGATTGGTTTATATAATCATTGCAAAATTAATTTCTAGTTTTTTTTTACCAATTTTCTTTGGAATTAGAATGGCCACATTTGTTTATGAGTGGCTATTATACTTATGTATATATGCGCCATGGGAATCATTTACTTTTTTCAGGTGTCTATATTTATGTGTGTGAAATGGATATTGTAAAATAGAAGTTTTAAATAGATCTAGATATTTATTAAACATGAAAAAACAAAAAATATGGATTTAGATTACATGTTTGAATAAAAGTATAATATTTAATTAAGTTTATATCTGGAGTCAAAATGATACAATAATGTCTAACTTAATAAATTCTTTGTGATAATTATCAAGATATCAATGAAATGAGTAAATGTAAGAAATGTGACACTTAAAAATTAAATTGTAGAAATTTGATATTGTTAAATGCTAAACAAAGACAATGAAGACATGTAATAGATTAGGCTTGACTTGAGCCAACTTAAGAGTCTTGGTTCAGCTAAAAATACGTTTTTCAGATATCTTCATTCATGTATCTGAAAGGAAATGGAGGCTTTAAGTATCTTAATAAACATTATACAGCTAATAAATGAGCATATCGTCACATTTACTATTTTAATTCAATAGCTCAACAATTAACGTGTGCGAACTTAACAATTCGTATCCGTAACGTAATCGATTTCTTAAAAAGAATATACAGTAACAAATTGCTAACTAGTGGAGATAAAATGATAATAATTCTAAGTTTGTCAAAGTTATATATATTGATCTTTAAAAAAGATTACAATACATTCATCTGTTACGTGGAAGGGGAAACGGGGGTAGGGGAGAATTCATAAAATAAGCTGACTCATTGAAGAATGACTTTAAAATTTTCAAAGCTTTCTTGATTTTAGAAAAGATTAGATCAATTTATCAAATGGAGAATGAAAGAAACCACCGAACAACACAGTGCTGCATTTTAAATGAGAAAGTGAAAAGACGGAAAAAATTAATTAGTAAAGTGAATTATTGTATAATAAATTATTATTACTGCTATTACTTAAATGCTTTTAATAAAGCAAGGAAAATATTTAACGTTTTAATTACGTTTCTAAAAAGATTTTGTGTTGCACAAAAATAAAATAAAAAAAACATATCACATGATCATCATTTTTTATAAAAATAAGCATATAATTTAATTAAAAAAGTTAAATATTGTTATTAATAAAATTAATTTTTAGAATATATACCTACAAAACTATAGATCATAAAATTAATGTTTATTTAAATTCAAACAGATTGATATTTTTTTTTTTAAATTAGGCGATTTATAATGCTACTACTACATTGAAATCCAAAAAAATTGAAATATTTGGGAAAATTCTATAATCAAGATTTTAGATTAATAGCATTCTATCTGTATATAGATGATGTAAGTTGTATTAGTTATGTAAATTATGCTTAAAACATTCACTGAAATGTATTATTTTTGATATTTATATTTCATGTATCAACCTATTTATAGATCATCTTTAAGGTATTTTGTTATATATACATATAAAACCCTTTATTTAAGTACAGGAAAATAGTATATGTTCCTTAAAAAGATTATATATATTTATCTAGTCTTAAGATTATTAGCTTTATTATCTAAGTGTTTAAAAATTTGCAGATGTTAAAAAAAAAAACCCATGCGCAACAGGCATTTACATTTTTTTTTGCAAAGTTGCTTGTGCCCTAAATAAATTAATTAATATTTTCAAGTTCAAATTAATTAAATACATTTTATTCTTTCAAATTGATTTAAATTTATTGCTCATTTTGTATTATTATATATTCTCATAGCTTCTCCTTTACTTTCTTTGAATTTTTCTTCTTATATTCATATATACTACTTTATTATAACTCTTAAATGCAATTTTTTTATATATTTTTTTTATATTTTTTTAACACTTTCGATTATCCTGCAGTCTTCATCAGAGCTACAACATTTAAACATATAATTATATAACCATTATTTTATATAGATATGTTTAAAAATATATAAAAAAACTAACCAAAGGATATATATAAAAATACTTATATATCTATGAAATAGTTTAATATTCAACCAGAGGACTGGTTTTCATCAGAAAGAAATAACTATATACAGTAAAATGGTGATATTCAAAAATTACAGATTTCATAAATCTGTAATTTTTTAATATCGCCAGTCCTCTGGTTGAAATATTAAACTATTTTGTGGATATATAAGTATTTTTTGTTTTTTATATACATATAAAAGTACATATTTTACATTATTATTCATAATCATATTTTATTTTTAATACTATATTTTTTATTTCCTGATTATTTTCTTATTATTTCTTTATTTCTACTTCTTTTTTTATTTCTTCTATTCTATCTATCATTCTACACTATTATTATTATTATTATTATTATCATCATCATCATCTCTATCACCTTTCTATTTTATTTCTTTATTTACCTATTAACCTAATTTTTTTCTTCCTTTCTATTATTCCTATTCTTTTATTAATAATTTCTATTTTATTCTTATTTCTATCTTTATTAATTGTTCATATTTTTAATTTAATTTTACTTACCTTTTATAACTTCCTTAATTCTGTTTACATTTATAATTGATTCTTTTTTAAACTTTAGCCTCTATTTCATATACTTCTTTAATATAACTCCATCTATTATCAATTTCTTTATTCTATTCTTGAAACTATTAAAGAAATAAAGGAAGAATTATATATAAAAAATTGCATTTAAATGTTTAAGAAAAGAGTTATAATAAAGTAATATATTGTTATATATCTAATAATATACTATTATAAATCCTTTTTTGTGTAATTGTCATATCTGACCTTGCCTTCAGAAGTGGACTAGTCTAGATTCTTTTCTTATCTAATCAGATTCTTGTTGTGAACTCTCTGGCTTACCCCCCCCCCCCCATTCTTACATGCATAGGTTGAAATAATATCTCTGCATTATTTCTATAAGCATTAAATTAAATTATTTAAGCAGCATCAGTGAGCAGTAGAGAAATTATAATGTTAACAAAAGTAGAAATATGGGCATTAGGTGAAAAAAAATTGACGACCTCTGGTCTAAGTAATACGCGGTTGGAGTGCAATTTGAAATTTATAATTGACTATTTATTAGTTTGTTTTTAGAACAGGTTATATTTACCTGTTTAAACTTCTTTATTAATAATTTCATTCTCTGTAGTCAAATTGCAATCTTTAAGATCTATATAAGTATATTAGACCATAGATAAAGGTAGATTTCCATCTTTATTGATTAAAGAAGGTTACTTTGACAACAGAATGAGATTATTGATTGTTAATGATATTGGTATGTTGACTGATTTATTTACATTGAATATCTATTTAGAACTTGAACATTATTGGCTCCATTATCTAAATAATATGTGGTTGAAGTACAACTTTGACACTATAATTTCAGTTTGAAAATTATAATTGACTATTTGTCAGTCCGCTTTCAAAACAGACTGTATTTACATGTTTACTGATGTTTATTTAAACTTCTTTGTCTCAATATTTTCACATTTTGTAGCCAAGTTGCAATCTTTCATGTCTATGTAAACATATTAGGTCAAAGATAAAGGTGGATTTCCGCCTTTATTGATTAAAGGAAGTTGCCTTAACAACGGATTGAGATTGTTTAAGTACTGACTGTTTTCATATATTTATATTTAAATAAATAAACACCCTGAAGATGACTTTTGCACAAATAGATCATTTTAATAACAAAACCAGCAAAACTTCAAGTACAAAAATAATATAACATTATTAAAACTAAGTAAAGATTACTTCATAGTTTGCAGTAAATGAACCCAAAAGGTAGAAAACATATGAAGAAATTAATGATAATACACACTATTGATTTTTTCCTTCATTTGTATGTATAATTCAAATTTGCATATGTTTGTTCATTTGCATAATGAAGTGGCTTGTTTCTTCTTTATAATCTAATGCTAAGTGCACTTTCAGGGAAACTTATCATAATAGAGGAAGATCACTATAATCACAACATAATTATAGTTACAATTATGGTGAACTTCAATGAAAGTACACTTAAAACCATTTTGTTATACAGACGAACAAACATTTTCAAATTTGAATAATATATACAATAAATGAAACAAATGCATGTTTCCAATATATAATTTGATATAAATATTATAGGTAGAGTATTCAGCTATAAATTTGTTAAATTTTTCTATGTTGTAACAATGAAAAAAAATTTTTTTTAAATGAAATGGTTCTGATAATGTTTTTCTTTGTTTATTTTGTAAATCCTTTTGATCAATAGCAATAAAATACTATTAATCTCCAACAGGTAAAACTCTCTATACATGTTTATTATCTTAATCTCCAACAGGTAAAACTCTCTATACATGTTTATTATCTTAATCTCCAACAGCTTACATTGAGTAAATTTTACTGACAAGGCAATTTTCAAATGCTTTACTTTCATATTATTTCTTAAACTGAACAAGTATATATCTTAGTACTTTTCTTAAAATGTCTCCATTTTACAAAAATTAAATTAGTTTGAATTTACCTCATGTAGTCTAAGATTTTTTTTTTTTCCATATGTCATAGCATCGGCCGGGAGGCGAACCCACAACCGTCTGTAACCAACTACTTGCTTGCAAGGTGGCTACGATGACCTCTCGGGTAACAACGCTAGCTTTATGGCACTTTCAATTGAAGTTTACTGATATCTTGCCGAGTGTAATCTATATCTAAGTAATATTGTTCATCTGTTTTTTGCAATTTATGGGTGTTGTTTTTTTACTTTTTTATATACATATTATATTTTTTGTGAGTAATTCTTAGAATAATAAGAATCATATTATCATCATCATCATCAATCATTATCAATCCACTGCAGGATGAAAGTCTCTCCAAGTTCAATCCATCTTTTCCAATCTTTAGATTCTCTTCACATCACCCCTGCACACTTTCTTATTTCATCCATCCATCTCACATGTGGTCTCTTTCTGGGTCTTTTACAATCTCTTGGAATCCAGTTTAAAATGTCAATTGTCCATCTATTACCATCTCTTCTAGCAATATGTTCAGCCCAACTCCACTTCAGTCTTTTAATTTTTTCAATGAGGTCAGTAATACCTGTTTGTTCTCTTACCCATACATTGCATTTTCGATCTCTTTTTGTTACTCCCAACATGTATCTCTCCATACTTCTTTGAGTGGTTTGAAGTCTCTGTATTGCTCATCTATTAAGTTTTCAAGTCTCAGATCCATAAGTAAGAACTGGCAAAACACATTTATTAAAAACCTTCCTTTTCAAACACATAAGCATATTTCCTTTTAGTATCAAGTTATTTCTACCAAAAGCACTACAACCAAGTTTAATTCTATGATTAATTTCATCCATCATGTTTCCATCTGTATTAATAATCTGACCACGGTATTTGTATAACTGTAAACTTCTTCTAATTCATCATAATCAATCTTTATTTTCATATTTTGAAAAAATCTATTAAACATTACTTTAGTCTTTTTAACATTTATCTTTAATCCTACTTTCATCTGATAACTCGTGCAACATTTCCTGTAACTCTAAAGCACTATTTGCAAAAACAACTACATCATCTGCAAAATCTAAATGACTTAAATAATCTCCATTTACTTTCACTCCTTTAGCTTCCCATTTTAATCCACAAAATACTTCTTGCAGCACTGCTGTAAAAAGTTTTGGAGATATGGAGTTACCCTGTCTTACACCATTCTCAATGTTGACTTAACTACTATCATTATGCAATCTAATTGTTGCTGTTGCATTTTTATAAATATTCTTTAAAATATGACAATATCCTGGATCTATACCTTGATGATCCAATGCTTTAATCACTGAAGAAATATTTATAGAATCAAATGCCTTTTCATAATCTACAAATCCTAAGCATAATGGCAACTCATATTCATTTGTCCTTTCTATAACTTCTCTCAATACCTGGATATGATTTACTGTACTAAAACCACTTTTAAATCCAGCTTGTTCTCTTGGTTGGTGGAAGTCCAGTGTTCTCTGTAGATGAGTTGTAATTATCTTAGTAAAAATTTTGTATAAAACTGATAAAAGACTGATAGGTCTGTAATTTCTAATATCTTCTTTATCACCTTTTTTAAATATTAATATTAATACTGCATTCTTCCAAGCATCTGGTACATCTTTATCATTTAGACATTTGGAATATATCTTTTCTAAAAAAATATATATTTCTTCACCTGCTTCTTTTAATATATCAATTATAATTCTATCATTACCTGGAGCCTTCCCTTTCTTAATAAATTTAATTGCATGTCTCACTTTCTCATTCAAAATTCTGGGAAATTCAGAAGATATAATAGGTATAGGAAGTACTTGTTCTTTATTACTATATAATTCTTGACAGAAGTTTTCTACACACTTCATGATGTCATCTCTCTTTTTAGTAATAATGCCATCTTTTTTTCTTATTGCAGATATAAATTTCCTAAAAATACCAAAATGTTGTTTTACACTTTTTAGACTTTTATTCTCTTCTACAGCTTTCCTTGCTAGTTCACAATTATACTTTCTTATATCATTTTCAACTCTTTTCCACACCATTTTACAAAATTCGAGATATTCAATCGATTTTAATGCATCATTGTTGTATATCCTCATATTCCTTCTTGTCTTCATAAATTCTTTAGTCTCAGTAGAAATTTTATTGGTCAATTGCTTCTTTTTTCTACCAGCTATCTTTGTTGCAGTTTTTAAAAGTGTATCAGTTATTTTCCTATTAATTTCATTCAAATCTGAATCATGTTCAAAATTTACTAATACTTGAAACCCATTTGTAAGTTCTAATTTAAATTAATTAGAATGTTTCTGAAGATTAGTAATATCAACTGTAAATATTGTTTTTCTTAATAATTTTTGTCTCTCTAGTTTTGCATTAACATGTATCTTACATCTTACTAATCAATGATCACTTCCTGTGATAAATTTATTAAGAACATTACAATCTTGAAATATGTATTTTTTGTTAGTCAAAATATAATCCAATTCTGCTGTACCTTCATTTGGATGCTTCCATGTCCATTTCCTTTTAACATTTTTCTCAAAAAAAAGAATTCATAATATAAAGTTTTTCTTTTTCTGCAAACTCCACAAGTCTATGTCCTTTCTCATTTCTATTACCATAACCAAAATTACCTACAGCACTTTCATCTTTCATTTGTTTACCAATTCTAGCATTAAAGTCTCCCATAACAATTTTAAAATGTTGTTTACTCTGATCAAAAGCCTTTTGTACATCCATATAAAAATCTTCTACTACTTCATCACTATGAGAACTTGTTGGGGCATAAACCTGAATTATCTGCATTTGGTATCTGCTATTAAGTTGTAAAACTAATCTTGCCACTCTGTCTGATGCACCATCAATCTCCACAATGTTATACTTCCATTTTTTATTTATAATGAGTCCTATTCCACTTGTATTTCCAATATTTGTGACTTTATAGTAGAGTGCATGCCCACTTTTTAAATCAATTGTTTCTTTACCTTTTCTTCTAACTTCACAAAGTCCAATAAGGTCCATTTAATATAAGACAGTTCTTCTTCTAACTCTTGCAATCTTCCTTCACTTGAAAGTGATCTGCAGTTGTAAGTACCTAAATAAAAAAGTCATTATCAAATGGCAGCCTGGGTCCACAATCGGGATTCTTAGCACCCTCTGCCTTCAGCCAGGTTTTATTTTTGTCTGTCATGATTGTATATATTGGAAAAATATTCTTAAACTCGGAGGTAAAAAGCCAATAAATTCATCATGCTGCCTAATGCGTGTTGGTGAGCAGCCCATCCATGTTCGTATACTATATGAATAATCACATAGTAATAACATCTGCAACCCATTATGACAGTTTCGATTGTTCCTGCAATCTTCTTCAGAACTATAACAAACACAATACAGATACATGTACACAAATATACGTGAACATATAATTTGACATTCTATAGATATATGCACAAATATTATCCCATAAACATTATTTATACACCCACATATATCTTTATATATCTCTCTATTTATATACCCACATATATCTTTATATTATGGGATAGTTTTTATGTGTGTATATATAGAATGTAAAAGTATATGTTCATGTATATTTGTATTCATGTATTTGTATTGTGTTTGTTATAGTTCTGAAGAAGATTGCTGGGCAGTCGAAACTGTCATAGTGGGTTGTAATAAAAGCATTGTAAAAAAAAAAGAGCATAGGTGATTTAATATTATATGGATTTGGCAATGCAATGCAATAAGAAAAATAAAGTTATAAGAACCAAATTAATTATAATATATGGTTGTAATTCTTCTAAAAGAATGCATTCAATTGAACTATGAAAATTTTGTGTGGCATCACTTTTTGCTGCATAAAGCATGTTGTAGAATTGGAAAACATGAGATGATTGCAGATTATGCCTTGAATAGGATGTTGTCCAATGGCATTTTTCTTTCAAATGTCAAATATTTCAACTGTCAGCTCATTCATTTTAAATGCAAATTTTAAGCAGACACAGAAAATTAAATGCTTGGATTTTTTTTAAAAAAAAAGCAAACTTGCTTACAAATCCATATTTAGAGAAAAGACTCCTAACATATTTTAGAGTTATTAGCTGGATCTGAAGCTATTGATAAGGACAGTGACAATAATGCTGATGACAAAAAATGAGGTAATTTTTCTTTTGGAACCATAATTATACTATAAAATTATACCTTTCTAACGATGAGCCATATTTACCAGATGTAGTGTTTATGTTACAAAATTTCATGTAGCCATCATGAGTTAATCTAAAATTTTTCATTCCAAGACTTTTTTGGATTTGTGATTTTTCAGATTTCAAGAATAGTTCTTTTAGCTCATCATCATAAAACCAAACTTTGCCAAGACAGAAAAAAACTGCAATTAGTACAGATATTTGATGATTTTTTTTAAATTAAATGTGTGTACAAATTAATTTATTTATTGCCACGGTTGAAGATCACCTTTGAAATTTTGTTTGAATAATAGAAGTTTTTCAATAATAGGCATTCAGATTAATAGTGTTTTACCTATATATTACAATTTTGGACTTCTTTGTTAAAGTGGGTTCTAATTGCAGCAAAATCTCTAATCACGTTTCTCATTTACTACTTCCCAGAATAATACATGATTCAGTAGAAGGTGACTCGTTCTTTTTCCAAGGTGTTTGCAGTGCCATCTCTGAATAACTACCTAAGTTATGTAATGATGTAATGTAATTATTTATCATAAAAACTTGAAGGTAAGGCACAGTCATGGCAAGGTTATGAATTACAACATGAAATGTAACAATACATCCTGTGTTTTCATAAATTATCATGAATGTTTTTCTTTGTATCACAAAATCTTGCAAATCGCTTGAAAATATTCTCACAACTCATTTTTGTTTTCTCTTTCATCTTTAAAGACTGAATGTTTATTCACTTTCATCTTTAAGAATAAAATTATGGAATATTAAGTTATCATTTATAATAATAAAAATATATGCAATCAATTATTTTTCAAGTCCATTCTGGATTTTGTAGTGATGCTAAAATATTGAAAGCTGATTGGATAATGCACGTCAGGTGATTTTGAAACAGTTGAAGACAGAGATGACAATGTATGGCACATGTGTGCAGTTTGGTGCATTGTGAGGATTAAGTTTTGGTACGTTGAATCCCTGTTTATGAAGATGAACAAATTTATGACAATGTATGGCACATGTGTGCAGTTTGGTGCATTGTGAGGATTAAGTTTTGGTACGTTGAATCCCTGTTTATGAAGATGAACAAATTTATGTTTGACCATTGTGAAAGATCTTGTAAAATAATACTGTAATCAAAAACAATTTTTATTCACACTCAGAAAAAAAATTGTACCAAAAACTCAGATTTAGTAAGTCAAACTAAAAAAAAAAGTTTCCCATTTATTCTGTAAGTATATGTTTTATATTTATCTATTGTTGTGGACTAAGCTATAGCTATTGTGCAATTATTCATCCTTTTGTTCTATATAAAAAATATTTTCATCAATGAAGTTAATAGAAAATAAAACAATGTCACTGATTCAAATTTGGAAAATATTCAGCTTAACTTTCCTTCGCATGATTACAATTTCCTATGAATTGGTTTTTGATCCAAAGTTTCTCACTGATGAAAGCCACAAGCTAGAAACTAGTATGGGGATATTGGATGAGATTTTTCACAACTCTTCTTGCACCCATTGATTATTAAGGCTTGAACTAGGTGGTACTATTTTATAGAAAGATTTGCTATTGTTTTAACAACTTGTGTAAGAACAGGAAATGATGACCGTGTGATGTTTTGTTGTTTTATATCAGGGTGACTGCAGTTTTTAAAAAACCAGACACCAAAACATATAGATATTGAACTGTATTCAGGACTATATGATGTTACAAGCAGGTGAGTTTAGATTGAAAACTATTTTATTGTATTTTTATCTTGGACTCCTAACTTTATGATCAACTAAATAGGTAAACAGTGGCTTCTGGAGGGTTGCATTAAATCCTAAGATCTAGGTCCAGTATTCTCAAATCCAAAGCTCTCATTGATGAAAGTCACAAGCTAAAAACTAATCTGGGGATATTGGATGAATAGGCACTAGATAGAAATTTTATGCACAAACCTTCTTGCAACCACTAAGGCTGGCACTAGGTGGCACTCTTGTGTGTTGGAAGTTTGTTTCTGCTTAACTTTAAACATTAAAAGTTTGATGAAAGCAAAACAGACTCAGAAGTCTTAATAAAAAAACAATATTTAAACTTAATTTTTGTTCTATAGTATATTAAGAAAAAATGTTAAATATTTTTTTATCTATAGCATGAATAATAGCACAAAAGTTGTATGGCACATACCAATTCATGGGTGAAAAAAATGGCACATTCTGTGTGGAAGATACTGCTATAATAAGCTGAGTTAATTAATGCTTAAGTTCCTAGATGGGATTTTTCAAATAGTGTGAAGAATTCCACTACAATCTTATTGATTTGGTAAAACTCCCATTCTGGTAATGAATACCACTGTCTTAGTTGTTTTTTCGCAGTTACCTTTTAATGCTGGCTAATAAATTATTTCTAGGCTTGTAATAGATGAGTCTAAGTACTAGGCAGTAACATCATTTTTCTATTAGGCTTGTTATGTATATTTGCCAGTCTAGATGTGTTCCAGTGAAAAGATATCTGGTTTTCTCTCCAAGATATCTGTTGTGTCACCTCTGAATCAATACATATGATGTGTAGTGACATAATTGAACTATTCACTGCATGATCTTAAAGATGATATTGTGGCTAGATTACAAGTTATAATATTAAATGTGATTGTGTGTTTCATACTTTCATAGATTAGTTTCAATGCTTTCTTTGCCATTACAAATTCATACAAATCACATGAAAACATTTTTGAAACTAATGATTTCACCACCATATGCAGTTTTGAATCATTTCAAAATTTTCAGCAATAGTTTGTTTAATTTAACACAAAATTGTGGCTTAAGGTGTAAAACACATTTTCACATTTCATGTTATAATTTGCAATTCAGCTAACAATAATACCTAAAAAAAATTATGATGAATATATAATTTATGTTGTTACATAACATATATATATATATGATAAACAAAAATGCAAGTTAAAAAACTTGCTAACGCTTGTATTTATGTCCACAGATGGCGTCCTACCAAAAACACCTATCAAGCGTATTTTCGTTTACATAAACGTCAGAGTAGTTAGTATTCACTATCTCTAACTATAATTCCACTTTCAGATCATGATTTCAAGGTCTTTCTTGCAATGATATAGATTGCAGAGGCTTCTACTATGTGGTGATGCTGAACTGAGATCAGACCCATATAGCTATCTGGTTTGCTATGCTGAGTTTGAAGACATTACGTGTCTAAAAAATTCACGCTTGCAAGCTGAATAGAAATTGTTTCATAAACGCTCAGAGTTTGTATTTAGATCTAGTTTCTTTATTCCTGTCTTTCACTGACGATAGCAAATAGCTTGAAATCATGATCTGAAAGTGGAATTATAGTTAAGAGATAGTGAATACTAACTACTCTGACGTTTATGTAAACGAAAATACGCTTGATAGGTGTTTTTGGTAGGACGCCATCTGTGGACATAAATACAAGCGTTAGCAAGTTTTTTAACTTGCATTTTTGTTTATCATAAATGTACCTTTGAGGTCTTTCTTGCAATGATATAGATTGCAGAGGCTTCTACTATGTGGTGATGCTGAACTGAGATCAGACCCATATAGCTATCTGGTTTGCTATGCTGAGTTTGAAGACATTACGTGTCTAAAAAATTCACGCTTGCAAGCTGAATAGAAATTGTTTCATAAACGCTCAGAGTTTGTATTTAGATCTAGTTTCTTTATTCCTGTCTTTCACTGACGATAGCAAATAGCTTGAAATCATGATCTGAAAGTGGAAGTTAGAGATAGTGAATACTAACTACTCTGACGTTTATGTAAACGAAAATACGCTTGATAGGTGTTTTTGGTAGGACGCCATCTGTGGACATATATATATATATTGATTTAGAGATAATGTTGTGGGAAGCTTAGTCTGAGAACAAGCTACTTATCTTGCATTTAGATTTGTAGATGTCTCTCTTGTAATAAATTAAGCATTCAAGATGCATTTACTAAGGTTTTAGCCTTATTTAAGTATTACATGCTGACATTGTGCTTAATAAGAATTAATATTTACAACTTTAAATTGATTCAAAATATTTCTAAATTTAAGATATGACTATTAACTCGTAAATCAAAAGATTTTGCGATTGGTAATGCTTAACAAAAATAGTGGACTTAATCAGTGAAGAATTTATTAGCTTCACACTCTCAAATTATAATGCTTTAGATTTGCCTATATATATAGAAAAATAGGTTGAAGATAAGAGTGGCTGCTCTTATCTTTATAAAGTCAAATCTTGCATTTAGATTTGTAGAGGTCTCTCTTGTAATAAATTAAGCACTCAAGGTGCATGTTCTAAGGTTTTAGCCTTATTTAAATGTTTGACTGCCTATAACTATAAATCACTTTGATGTATATCAAATTCATTTGTTATACAGACCTAACTAACTATCTATTCTGAAATATATGATAATCATAAACATATATATTATAGCAAAAAACTCCAGCAAAAGAGCTATCATAAGTTAATGAAAAAATTAGTTTAGCCTCAGGGATTGTCAATTAGTAGTAATTGATAATTTCTTGGAAACATCTAAGGTTAAAGATTATCTCTATTTACATGGATATTACCTCATTTCTATTCTTTATTATAGATATGATCTTACATCCCACAAAAAAACCCTTAAACATCCTTATCTACTTCAACACTGATACCCACCTAACAATATTCTCTATAAATAATGTAACATAATTTATATATATATAAGTTGAATGTAACCCAAATAAAATGTATACCCAAAAAACAAAAATGTTTACAAGAATTTTAGCTGAGAAAATACTTAATTCTTTATATAATTAAAAGATAAACCAATACATGATAAAATCCATAACCCAAACTAAACATGCAAAACTTAAATATTTATGCTTACCTTTATTATAAAATCTTTCATGAATTATTGTTTGACATACACATATTACAACAATAAAAAAAAAGATCAAATTTAGACGCAAGCAATAAAATCACAAAAACATAAAAGAAACAAATAATAATTAAAATTTTATCGTTATTAATTCAATATATATATAAAATCATAACACATGATGTAAATAATCAAGTCCATGCATGAAATGAAACTTACTACTGTAAAATAGTCAATTCAACACTTAAAAAGAACAAACTCACTGATGATTGGCAATAGATTATAAATTTTTGTTGACCGATTAATATGTATATTTTTAAGCCAAAATTGAACTTGTCCTTCGAATATAAATGTCAACAATCATCAATGTAAAAACGCTAATCAATATCATTGAAGACAGTTAATAGCTAAAATAAAAATGGATTGATTTAAATTCAGAAATCTAAGGCAGTTTAAATTAGAAATTGAAATAGCTGTAAAATTATTTGATACTTTCAATCTTTAACCGAAGATTTATAACCAACTACAACTTGATATTCTAAACTAGAGTCCAGACCTAACTGTTCAACAAACCCAAAGACTCTATACACATATAACCATGCATTGCTAAGTAAAAAGTTACCTTGTGGGAAGAGATTCATCATTCATGGAGTTGTAACTGCCAAAAACAAATTCGATTTGTAACAGCATCTATTCATTTATGCTGAAGGCACTACCAACTTTACTAATTGGATCTAAAAATATGAACTTCACAATTCAAAGCATTCTATGAGGGATGGGAAATTTGGATCACCATTGTGTGCATTCCAAAGCATTCTAGACCAATCAATTGGACCACGAACATTAGCAATAAAGACACATATCATCCTTTTAGGACATTTTCCTTCATGGACTCTTGATTTCTCTTAAGTTGACATCATATGATTAATTTTATATATTTTCTTATTTTTTCTTTCCTTTACCATAGATCATAAGGGGATATATGTATTCTTGATATACTAAAAAGGGGGGAAATATTGATAACTTAATTTTAAATTAATATAAAATAAAGGTCAGGCATAAACTTGCTTGTGAATGAATTTCACTAAGGTTAGAGGAAGACTATATTTTCCAACATTAAACTTGCACATTTACATTGTTATTTGTTTATACTAATCATTTTATCATTTCCTTATTTTTCCAGTATATATGATTAAAAGCTTCTAGTTGAATGGTCTTTTCTATCATTATAGATATAAATCATGATAAAGGGAGGGGAAGGGCATCACAAATCATTCACGTTATTTAACTTGAGATCAATCTGAAAATATGTTGACAACAAAGAATTATGTTACTAAAATATGTTGACAACAAAGAATTATGTTACTAAAATATGTTGACAACAAAGAATTATGTTACTAAATTTTAAATTAGCAAGCAAGTATATATATACATGTTTTAAAATCTTTTTTGTATTGATATTGAATGACTACTCTTTAAGAGGAAAAGAGTAATTGGATTAATAAATATCAACCATACTAAATGAAGAATAACCATAGATATCTAAAAGAATAATCTATTATTGTTATACTTTCTCATTAAAAAAATTGGTAATAAATGTTAATAAATCTGTTAAACATATGATTACCAATTAAAGATGGTCATTTGTATGTTTCTTTATTCATTTAACATCTTATCACATGTTTGATGTAACAGAGATAGTACTAGGAATATTTCTTGAAGTAGAATATTGTGCGTATGCTCCCTGAGCTTGAATTCTGGGATAAATGGAATTTAGGGATGGAGGAGAAGGAGAAGTGTATGGGGAAGTATGTGAGATATTTTCATATGCAAACATGTTATCTCCTTGAATTGAAATCAGGGTGGTTATGAGTCTGAAATTTAGGAACCCTAGATACACTTTCTCATCCACTCTGATGGCCTATCAAGTATACTGCTATGCAAGGTCAGAACCTGTTCTGTTATGATATATTTATATAAGTTTATTTATTATCTACTCAATCTCTCATTGATTACCAAACATTATATATATATATATATATATATATATGTTTATATATGCATATATCTTATATATATATATATATATATAAGATATTGCAAGGGTTGAAGGAAAGTTTTTTGAAAGAAATATGATTTATTATGAAAAGATGATTGAAATAATATAACGAAAGACATGAAGCATTTATATAGAAAATATGAAAGTGAGAAATATAGTCAATTGATGAATTTAAAAAGAAGATGCCTAAATAGGTGATTAAAAAACCTAAAAATGAATGACATTGGAATTAGTAAATTTCAGAGAAGTGGGTTTATCGTATAATAAAATATAAGCATTGAGATGGATTTAGCAGGACAATTGACATAAGGTACTTGCAAATCAAAGACAAAATTGAGTTATGTACTAGTTGATATTGATAACAAAGAGTGTAATGTCTTAAAATGAGAAATAGGCTTACAAGAGAGGTCAGTAGCAATAGAATGGTGTTTAATACTAGTTAGGAAATTAAACACCATTATTAAGTAAAAAGAAGAAAAAAATGTATTATTGGTGATTAGAAGATATTGGACAATTAGAAATGATTTTTAAACCATTAAGCATCACATGATCACTATCTTATACTAGCACATAAACTCTGGGGATATTGGATGAGTAGACATTAGATAGGGATTTATGCACAAGCCTTCTGGCATTCATTGATTACTCTGGTTGGCACAGGGTGGCACTACTGTATGGAGAGTTTATGCTTTGTTTAGAAATTATTTTTTATTTTTATTAGTGAATGACTCTTCTTGAAATCCATTGCTTTGAAATGGCTGGTACTTAATTCTCTACTGCTCTGTCTGGTTCAGTAGAGTGTTATAATAATAGAATCTGGAACTCAATGTCTGTTTGGTCCAGTAGAGTGATAGAATTGTAGAATTTGGAACTCAACATCTGCTCATATTTATAAATACTCAGAACCTAGTTCTGAACATAAGTGTTAATAAGTATAAGGCTAGACTGTAATCTAGAAGCTGTACAATTATAAATTAACTCAAATCGTCACATACACATGAGTTTTAATAAATATCTTAATGAGTTTATTTACTCTGAATAATATATATTAATAATTTGGATTAGTAGTTCTACTGGAGAGTTGGAAACAAGAAATAATATTGATCACAGAACACTTCATATAAATTAAAGCTCATCTCTAACTTCATAAATTATTAAAATTTTAATTTAATAACTATACATTTTTCTTAATTCTGTAATTTCAGATGGTCGTTCACTAGCAGTTTTTAGTAAACACTTTACTGTTCACAAACATCTCTGAGCCAGTCTAAGAATAGACTAGAGCTCTCTACTACTAATATAGGTCTCCAACTGCATTATCAGTTTTTTATTCTGCACTTTGAGTTTCACTAGTCTGTTTTTCATTTTTCTTTCTCCATTCTACTCCATTTTTACATTGTCTCTCATTAGAAGTTCTGCAGGCATTTTTATTAACTTTACTAATTTGCATAAGGCAAATTACAATGTTTTTACTTGCAGTTATTCTAATTCTTTTTTCTGCATATAATTAGTTGTGGAGTGGCTCATCATTTCCTGTAAAGTCCAGCTCATCATTTCCTGTAAAGTCCAGCTCATCATTTCCTGTAAAATCCAGCTTGTAAACCGCATAACTTTATTAAAAAATACATAACTAATCAAGTAATATTTACTAAGGCAATAAACCTCAAGAGTGTGTGCTTGAAAATGTGAAGGTAGGGACCTCTATAGGTCTTAACCACAAGCTTATACTTTGGAAGAAAAGAGGGGAATCCTTCTTTATTTCAACCTACTTTTTATATAAATAGGTCAAGCTGAAGTGGTTAGATCTGAGAGCATAAAGCTATTCAATACTTCACTGATTAAGCCCACAATTCCTATTACCAATTAGTACTTGCAAAATCTTACAATTTATAATGAGTCAATGGAATGATTTTATAGTTACTAATTGGTAATAGGAATTGTGGAATTAATCAGTGAAGTATTGAATAGCTTCACATTCTCAGATCTAACCACTTCAGCTTTACCTATTTATATAGAAAGTAGGTTGAAGTAAAGAAGGGTTCCCCTCTTTTCTTCCAAAGCATAAGCTTGTGGTTAAGATCTGTAGAGATTCCTACCTTCGCATTTTCAAGCGCACACTCTTGAGGTTTATTGACTTAGTAAATATTACTTATGTAATCAATGTGCGTTAAATAAATTTATAATTATAACTAATCAAGACACACAAAGTGTCATATACTTTTACTTTTGCTTGCATAATATCAAAAAGAATGAGAAAGTCAGAGAAAATTAATTTTTTACTTTTCAACACACTTATGTGAATAAAAGCATTTTTAAAAAATTTGCTTTGATATTTTTTATTTTCTATTTTTAGTTTTAAATGTAATTCAAGAAATTCCTAGCCCAGATATTAACTTAAAATTCCAATTAAAGATTTATATATTTTCTCTTTATTTAAATATAAACACATGGAATAATTAATCCAATTTTATCTCTCTTTTTCCAAGTGCAATATTTTTTTTTTCCATATGTCATAGCATTGGCCGGGAGGCGAACCCACAACCATCTGCAAACAACTACTTGCTTGCAAGGCAGCTGCGATGACCTCTCGGTTAACAATGCTTGACAAGTGCAATATTTTTTATACACTTAAAATCTTCATTTTACCATACATCACATGGTCACCATTCTTTATGCTTACCCAAGCTGTTTTTTACAGAGGCAAAACTCTCTGTACAGTAGTGCCACTCAGTGCAAGCCAAAATAATCAATATTCCCAGTCCGGGGATATTGGATGGGTAGGCATTAGATAAGGATTTTATGCAAAAATCTTCCTGCATCCATTGATTACTCTGGCTTGCACTGAGTGGTGCTACTGTATGGAGAGTTTTATCTCTGTGTTCTACCACACATTCCTGAAAATATAAATAAAGATACCTGTAAAGTTAAATACTTCACAGAATGCTTTTTATATTGAGCTCTTCAGTCGACCAATATCATAATGTCTTACTACATGTCTTCACCATTTATTGAATACGTTAATATCAAACAATTCAGATAAATATATTAACGATAATCACATCATTCCTAGTCCAAATATAACTTTAAACTTAATTCATCATCATTATCATCATTGTCAACCATTATCAATCTACTGCAGGGTGAAATTCTCTCCAAGTTCAATCCATCTTCTGCAATGTCTAGCTTCTCTTCTGCACATCGAGCCCACATGTGTCCTTATTTCATCCATCCATCTCACATGTGGTCTCTTTCTGAATCTTTTACAATCTCTTGGAATCCAGTTCAATATTTAAATTGTCCATCTATTATCATCTCTTCTAGTAATATGTCCAGCCCAACTCCATTTCAGTCAATTAATTCTTTCAATGATGTCAGTAACACCTGTTTGTTCTTTTACCCATATATTGCATTTTTGATCTCTTCTTGTTACTCCCAACATGCATCTCTCCATACTTCTTTAAGTGATCTGAAGTTATTGCTTTTCTATTACGTGTCCAAGTCTCAGATCCATAAGTAAGAACTGGTACAACCCATTTATTAAAAACCTTCCTTTTCAAACACATAGGCATATTTCCTTTTAGTATCAAGTTATTTCTACCAACTCCAATCAAATTTAATTCTATGATTAATTTCATCCATTATGTTTCCATCTGTATTAATAATCTGACCAAGGTATTTGTAACTGTTAACTTCTTCTAACTCATCATAATCGATCTTTATTTTCATCTTTTGAGAAAATACATTTATCATTACTTTAGTCTTTTTTAACATTTACCTTTAATTCTACTTCATTAATTTGATCTGATAACTCTTGCAGTATTTCCTAAAGCTTTTAAGCATTATTTGCAAAAACAACTACATCATCTACAAAATCTAAATGATTTAAATAATCTCTATTTACTTTTATTCATTTAAGTTCCCATTTTAAAGCACAAAATACTTCTTGTAGCACTGCTATAAAAGTTTTGGAGATACGGAGTCATCCTGTCTTACACCCTTCTCAATGTTGACTTTCCTACTATCATTATGTAATCTAATTGTTGCTGTTGCATTTTTATAAATATTCTTTAGAATATTACAATATCTGGATCTATACCTTGATGATCCAATGCTTTAATCACTGACGAAATGTTTATAGAATCAAATGCCTTTTCATAATTTACAAAACTGAAGTATAATGGCAACTCATATTCATTGGTCTTTTCTATAACTTCTCTAAATATTTGGATATGGTCCACTGTACTAAAACCACTTTTAAATCCAGATTGTTGTTTTGGTCGGTTGAAATCCAAAGTTCCCTGTAGACAAGTTGTAATTATCTAGGTAAAAATTGTGTACAAAACTGATAGATCTGTATTTTCTAACAATTTCTTTATCACCTTTTTAAAATATTAATATTAATACTGCATTCTTCCAATCATCTGGCATATCTTTATCATTTAGACATTTGGTATGTAATTTAGTTAAAGATTGATATATCTGTTTTTTAATTAAACACCAAGAACTTCAACTCTTTTTCCATGGGTTATATCTTTTTCATATATACATAAAATGATCTCTCTCTCTCTCTCACACACACACACATTGAATTAAATATTTCCATGGAATGTTATTACAATAAAGAATAGAAATAAGATCATATCGATGAATTACTACTAATTGACAATGCCTGCAGTTATACAGGTTTTCTCATTAGCTTCTAATAGCTTTTTTATTGAAGATATATTACATCATCACAGCCATCATATTTAAATAAGTCAATAGACTGCATCAGTAACTTGTTGTCAAAGCAACATTTGAATTAGACCTAATTTATAGTGTTGCTTTATCAATAGACTGTTGATATTCTATATTTCTTTGTTTAAGTGTGGGGACAAGGGCTAGTATTATATTTTTACATAAATAATCAAATTTACCTGTTACTGTTTAATATATGGATATAGTAATAATTTATATTGGTAGAAAAAGTTTGCACCAGACAAACTTTGAGTTTTCACTTCATAGTTTTCATTTCCAACTTTGTTTGTATTTTATACTACATTCGTATCTCAAGATATATTACTTTGATATGATGAAATGCCAGTAGTTTTCAGAGAAACCTGCAACTCATATGATTAGTTGAATCCTTGGTTGTTTGCTTGAAGAATCTATTAACCAATAAGATCATTCATTCCAACATACCATAATATTAATGATTTTTTTAACTGGTCTTTAGAATGCTTCAATACCAATACTCACCACATTTGTGTGTGTTTAATTAAAAAACCATATTAATTTTTATATCTGGGTTGGAGACAATCTCTAGTTTAGTAAATGATTAATAATCATCCTTACTGTATTTACCTGAAATTGATGATGTCAAAGTCATGTGATCATCCTTACTGTATTTATCTGAAATTGATGATGTCAAAGTCATGGATGGAGCAAGTTTTATTCTTGTAAATCAAAATGTAATAATTTTACTATTGATAAATACGTACATATAATAGATATATATATGAGAGATGATGACTTGGACCAATTGATACGTGCTGGTTCAGCATGAAATCCATCTTGTGGTTATTTGACTATTATTTCATCTCTATTCATATGATTAAAAAGAATGTTTGGTAGTATATAATTAATATACATTGAGAGATGTGCTTTGTAATCCTGTACACCTGAGAAGTCTGCTTTGGCAAGAAAATCATTAATTATGTTAAAGAATTATTATTATTTTTTTAAGTTTTGGTTAGTCTTGCTTAATTTTAAATTTGAGGTGAGTTATATATGTTGAAATATTACATATATGAAATGCAAAATCTATTTGGAACACTAGAGGGTGTATATCATTATTTAAAATACTAGAAAGAGTATGAGTGCAGAAAAGAGATGATAATTTGGATTGCAGATGTGGTTTAACTGGAGATAGTATAACCAGTACAGAACTTGTAATATAGAATGTCCAAAAATGGATAACATAGATTGTGCATTGAATAAGAAAAACAAAAGGAGTGGGGAGAAATTTTTTTTTTACTTTATCTCATATGTGGTCTCTTTCTGGGTCGTAATCTCTTGGAATCTAGTGTAAGATTTTAATTGTCCACCTATTATCATCTAGAAATATGTCCAGACCAACTCCACTTAACAGTCTTTTAATTTAAAACTGACAAAACCTACAAAAGTGAACAAAGGTGAATGTGTAGACTATTTTCTGGATGATTTGATGAAGGTAAATTACAAATGATAACAAGTAATAAGTAATGGTGAAATTATAGTAGTTTTAAGAATTTTGTGATGCAGTAGTCCTACATTCATCATCCATGCTTATGACCTACATTTGAACCCAGACTGAAAAAATGTGAAGATTGTTTTGATGGGCATAGGAAGTTTTTTAAGTAATCATTCATACAACTACCTAACAATGCACTCATCATCCATTTTCAATCATTACTGATCCACTGCAAGATAAACATCTCCAAATATAATCCAATTTTTCTGACTTATAGCCTCTCTTTTCCACATCTACCCAACACATTTATTCCATCCATCCATCTCATATATAATCGTTTTCTAAGACTTACAATTGATTATCCCAAATTGATTGATAAATGAATAACTAGCAGCTAAATCATGAAACAACAATGAAAAATGGTTCAAACCACCATCAATTGACAATAAACAAGTCTTGCGCATACCACCTTCTCTTTTATAATTTCTTTATGAAAAACTTTCAAAAAAGTTCTACCCAGCAGTAGGTTACATAAGAATGTTTTATTATAATTTTTTGTAGTAGTTGTTAAAAAAACAGAGATGTGGTTTAGTTTGATTACCAAAGATAATATCTTGAATTTATCTCAAAAAGAGATCATTCTGCATCCAATTTATTTATTAAAATAAATTAATAATTGAATGCCTTTATTATTTGGAAATCTACACACAGGAAGTGACAGATGGTTGTAACCTGCAAACCTTAAGTTCCCTAATCTGCCATAACTATCTCTTCAATTAAATCGTATGTAGCCATGATGATTAATAGTTTGAAGTTTTACTTTTGAAACCTAGTAGTGGTATTATTAGTTTCAGTTATGCCCTATATGGTGCTATGATAGGGTAATAAACAGACGTTAAAAGTTTTTCTATCAAAATTTAACTCTATCTGCACCCTGAACTTTACGTAGCTACAGAATCATATGATTATTTATCTAAGATTTTGTATTTCCTTACATTTTTATTCACAGCCATCAAACTCACTCCACTCACAACTTTGACCCCATCCACCTCAGATAAATACAATAACGATTATTATTAATAATTTACTAAACTAGAGATTATCCCTTTTGTATTTCTCTTTTTTTTATTATAATGTAAGAAATATCAAATAAGTTAATCATTTTAATTATAAATATGTGTTTTTTATACAATTATTACTATTGAGAATCCCTATAACTATCCTTTAACAATGTTACCAGTATTAGGTTTGGTATCGATTTAGTAGGTGCTCTTGCCATTTTGAATACTAGGGAGAGCCCCAAAATTAATATCAAAGCATTCCAGATATTTTGTTCAGTCCACATAAATAATTGTAATCTTGATATTTGGTTATGATAGAAATTTCTTTATTTTGTTCACATAATTATATTAGACAATTTTTTTGTTATTTGATAATTATTAATATTTGCTAAATATTGTTTTTGAAAATTTGATTTTTTTTTTTTTTGAATTTCTATGAAATTTTTTTTTTTTTTTTTTCCAATGAAAATGGCAATTTTTACATGAATTAGGCAAAATATTTGGAACATTGTTTTAATTTTGGGGATATTACCTAAGATCATTTATCATTTTATTTGGTCAGAGGTGTGTTTATCCAAAATAGTGGAGAGCGCACACTAAAATAGTACCATTGTGTTTTTTCTATTCAGACGCTTAGTTATAAATTTATTCACATAATTAGAGGGAATTAAAACCCAGACATTCAATTCCCCTTCAGTTATCCACTCCATTTTACTGTGTTTTGAGGCTCACTTGGTATCCAAAAGAGTGGAGAGCACATATTAAAATAGTACCATTGTGTTCTTTCTATTCAGATGCTTAGTTATAAATTTATTCACATAATTAGAGGGAATTAAAACCCAGACTTTCAATTCCCCTTCAGTCATCCACTCCATCTTGCAACTGACGCACATGTCCATCATACATGTGAAAAAGATAAATGAACTTCAATATACATATTTGATGCTGAACCAGCACTCATCAATTGGTCCAGATCATCTCCCACATATATACATATATAATCAATGCTCGGTTTATATTAAGGTAGCAAATCTTCATACTTTAATCAACAGGTAACAGGCTTCAATCCACTCTTCAACTCTTCAGCAATTTATATCATTGAAAATGTGATGATGGAATGATCAAAGTCCTTGTTTATACCGATATTGTTGTCATAACCATGTTAACTTTGTTATTCTGGCTTCTCATATGTAGCATTTTAAGTCAATTTAAATACCCAGAAGAGAAATAGGCAGAATACAGGTTGAATGTGTAATACTTAAATACATATATAATGATCACCATCTCTTATACTAGCACATAATTGTTTATAAATAAGGCAAAACTCTCCATACAGTAGTGCCACCCTGTGCCAACCAGAGTAATCAATGGATGCCAGAAGGATTGTGCATAAAATCCCTATCTAATACCAAAATGTATGGGTGCTGAACTGAGTTCAGACCTATATGACTATATAAGCTTTTGAGCTTAGATTGAAAATATTTTTGTGTTATTCTCATAGTTTTATAGTTAAGTAGAGATAAAAGGTGGTTGCAATAGATCCTAAGGTCTAGATGCAGTGCTCTCAGATCCAAATCTCCTCACTGACAAAGGCCACAAGCCAAAAACTAGTCTGGCGATATTGGATGAGATAGGAATTTTATGCACAAGCCTTCTGGCATCCATTGATTACTCTGTTTGGCACAGGGTGGCGCTACTGTATGGAGAGTTTTGTCTTGTTTACATGTATAATGTATATACTAGTTGTTTTTAAAGATTTATTCACATATATATTATATTCAGCAAAAAACAGTAATAAATATTATATCAACCAACAACTGTTCTGATATCCTATGTTACCTGGAATAGCAGTTAGAGTGGCAGGCTACGCAGTTTCAGACTCAAATAACCTTATACAATCTGTCACTTCTGTGATAGAAATTATTACAAACTTCTGAACAAGAAACCAATTGATTATTTATTTATTGCCATTGCAATTAATGTTTTATGCACCTATTCTTATAATACTTTTTAATCACCACTTTTGAGATATATAGTCATACATTGATGTGTTCAATTGGAGAAGCATCTCCTTACTTAAATTGATTTTGTCATCAAAACATTTTAAACTATAGTTCTGTTACAGATGTTGGTAGACATTTTCATGTTTGCCAAGAGTCTATAAACAGAGCAGATTTTATTTTAGGATGTTTTGTGCCAAATCTAAGTCTACAGTTTCTTCATATTAAAAAAAGTCAGCAAGCTTTTGAATTTTTGTACCTCAATCCTCAGACAAGCTTCTGGTAGTTGCCTTTGCAAATAAAATTTGGGATATACAAGAAATGCAATCAGCAGTCACCATTATCTCTATTTCATCTGTCAAGCCTAAAACTTGAAATTTAAATCAGTCAAAGGTTTAAAAACGATGTTTTGCTTGGATAAGTATGTCATCTGCAACCAGTTCAGCAACTATATATTTTGGTATTTGCATTCTTTCCTTAATTTTTGACGATTAATTCTTCTGGTTGCGAATCGCCCATGAAACCCCTATATTAACCAATAAAACAAAATCAACAAACGCGTCCATAACGTTTGTTTTGAACTTTCAAACTTGTGAAACCATGTCACCGGATTTACCAGTTACACATTTAAGCAATTAAATATTTAATTTATTACAGTTCAGCACGAAATACGTATATCTTAAAATATTTTAACAGATTACAGTCAGCTTTAATACTGATATCTATAAAAGACCATTAGTTTGATGCGTGTGATCCTTGGATGGGCAAAGAATACATACGTTCTCTAAGCAAACATACTTAAGTCTAGTTTCCTTTTCAAGTTTAGATCTTGAAATTCTTATCAGTCAAGGGTTCTGAACCTATATAAATTTTCGTAAACAGTTATATATCTCTGAAACCAGTTTAGCAAGTACATATTTTAGTTTTACAGTTTTTTCTTAATTATCGGTACTTTGTTGTGCTGACTGTGATTATAACTAAAAATCTATCAAACATTTTTCTTAACCAATAAAACAAAAGCAGGTTTTCACTTTACTGCCCTCTAGTATAAGTTGTAGAAAACAATGAATATTAGATGTATTTAAATGTTTTTTAAAAGTTTTTGATCTAAGACTTGCCATGTACAAAGAATGCCCACAAGCATTTAAAAAAATGCAAACTTGAAATACAAATAAGACAAAGTGTTGTGTTTGGTCTGGATTTCAGATTCAAACTAACAGTAACAAAAAATATAGACACCTGAAGTTTAATTAATATACTTTATTAGGACTAAATATATTTACATAATATACAATCAATGAATATACAAGAATATAGTATTAATTAATGCAGGGCCAGTTGTATCCTAAGAGTTCTACTCACTTCAAGCTGTATGTAACAACCTGCCTTGTGAGTTTGTCTAATGACTCTTCTGGCTGTTCCAGATAGCGTGCCTCAAGTCAGCTCTGGTCTTTAGCAGTTTTCAGTCCTATCATGGACTTGCCTCACTGCGTAAACTGATAGTGTAATGGCTAGATAGGAGATGCTCACTGTTAGCAGCGGTTTCTAAGGGGAATGTGTACTGTTGCTTAGGTTAGATAGCTGTTCTCTTCCTTACTTCCAAAAAGGCTGACTGTTATTGCCAGATCCCCAACCTCACCGAAAGCAATCAGATTCAGAGAGAATCACTACCTATTGGCCCAAACCAACTATTGGCTGATTTTTATCTATCTGTTTGCTCATTGGCTAATGGCAATGAATGCTTAATCTAATCAGATCTGGAAGGAATCTGGACTAGTCCACTTCTGAAGACAAGGTGAGTCAGGACATCCATCACCCTGGCCAAAATTAGTCCTGGAAAACTTATCATATGGATGTGCTGAATGATGTCTTGTCCATCTTGTTGCTCCCTTGGTTTGCCGCTGTTCTTGGTTTGATCATCATCATCTTTGCTTGATGTTCTTGTCCTCGGATTTTTGGGGGGTTTACTGCTGTCTGGTTTGGTTGTCATCATTGTTATTTGATGTACTTGTCTCTGGATGTTCATTTCCTTTCCCCCCATAGTTTGGATAAGATTTCAGTGCTGACAGGTTGGTTTGCACATGTCTATTGAATAACAGCTTGCCTTCCCATGGGCCTGCATGGTCGACATGGAATCAAGAACAGGATCCTTGAGGTTGAAGCCACTGAACTGTTTTGTCCATTGCTGGCATGTTTTGATTCATCTTGCACTGCCAGCAGTGGTGGACTTTAGCCTCAATATCAGCAACCAAAGTAGGCCACTACACATCTTCATTCAGACTATCCCCAGATGACCATTATGTAACACTCTGAGCACCCAGGAGCATCCAACTTGGAGAATCCCTTCTCTGGATCCCCAGATAATGCAGCCATGTTCAGTTGAGAGATCCAGATTTTGTGATAGTAGGATGAATGCAACTCATACGGTTTTTTATTTGGCTAACTCTTTTGGATCCATTTTTGTATCTTTTGGAATCCAGTGTCACTAGTAGTCTATTTAGCCACTGTCTTACTGTTCAGTGCTGTATTTCATTCCAAGTCAATCATGTTAATTGATTGACTTGATGTAGCTAGATTGTTTGCAGCCTCTTCTGGCAATCAACTTAACGTTGTGACCTGGTTAACCTTTATCATCACAAAGCCTAAGTGACTGAACCAATCATGACCTAATTAATTGCTATGATCATGTCACTACCATTAGTAGGTATATTGTATTAGAATGGGTTTTTTCTATTCTCATATCAGGTATTTGTCTCTTCCTTTTAAGACAAGCAACTCTTATATGCCCAACTCCATTTATAACAATGCTTTGTACTCATTATTGCTGAGTTAACTGAGTTGTCTGAGTGCTTAACCAGCCCAGTGTTTTGCTCCATTTTTGCCTCTCATAATTATTTATTTTAATGGCTTTGCCTGACTAGCTATTGATTCTGCTAGAATTGCTTGGTATAAAGCTGAATCAAAGTCTAAATCTGGCATCATTAATAGTCTAATTCTTAGGTTGTGATCATTTATCCTGCAAATAAAACAATGATGGAGTGCTTCATTCAGGAAATCTTTGAAATTGCACTTTAATGCCAATGTTCAGATTTGCATTGTTAATTCTCTGGCTCCCCCCGTTTTTGGACGTAGAGATTGAAATAATATCTCTGAGTTATTGTCAGAGGTTTTGTGGAAAAATAATCTGTAATAATTGCTAATGTTTTGTCAAAATCTAGGTCAGACAGCTTTTCTGATGTAGACTGAGATTTCAGGACTTGAAAGTTTGCAGTCTGATTAATATCATTAATGTGGCTAATTTTACTTCAGGCTTCCTGTAAGTAAAAAATTAATTACTCTTTATAGCTTGGCCAGTTCTCAGGGTAGCCTGGATCAAAAGCTTTCATGAAGCCAACCACATTAGCCATTTTGTAATTTTCTTTCTTTTTCTCATGAGAGAAACAAATACAAATTTACCACTCATAATGTTAATTTGATAGCTACAGTTTGAAACTGTCCAAAAATGATAATGACAAAGCTAACAATCCACTAGGGAGCACTTCTGTTGCTATTTATGAGAACACACTCGTGATTCATTTAAGACTTCGATGGACACACCTATAATGTTTGCAGTCAATTCTTTTTTTTTTTGGAATCTGCTGAATCTGTTTTTTTATTCCGGCTGATTTAAGCGATTTAACTTTAGCACTGCTATGTCAACACAATGAGTATTAAATATCTTTACATAATATACTATCAATGAATATGCAGGTATATAGTCTTAATTAATGCAGAACCAGTCATGCCTGAAGGACTCTACTCATTTCCAGATGTATGTAACAGCCTGCCTCATGAATTTGTCTAATACCTCTTCTGGCTGTACTAGACACCTGGCTTTCAGTTGGCTCTGGTCTTTAACAGCTTCCAGTCCTATTGTGAACTTTCCTCACAGCATAGACTGATAGCATAATGGCTAAATGGGAGACTCTCACTGCTAGCAGAGATTTCTAAGGAGAACATGTACTGTAATGCTTAGGTTAGACAGCTGTACTCTAGTTTACCTCCAAAAAGTTTTGACTATTTATTGCCAAATCCCCACCCTCCCAGAAAGCAATCAGATTCAGAGAGAATCACTACCTATTGTTCGATACTAACCATTGGCTCTTTTTTAATCTATCTGTTTGCTCATTGGATAGTGGTAATGAATGCTTAATCCGATCAGATCTGGAAGAAATCTGGACTAGCCCACTTCTGAAGGCAAGGTGAGATATGACACAGGGGTTTTGAACCCAACTCCTGCTTCAAAAGTTATATAGATCTGAAACCACTTCAGGAACTCAGTTTTAGTATTTATATTTTTAACTTAATTTCAGAAATTTTATCTCTCAGGCTATGCATACAACCAAAAAAGCATCAAACACTAAACTTGGCCATAGAACAAAAGCAACTCTCCATGTTACTGCCATCCAAAATAGGTACAGTTATCAATGATTATCAATTGCCCATCCAGAATAGGTACAGTTATCAATGATTAACAATTGCATTCAAAGATTCTGTTTATGAGCTTTTGAACTTCTATTTTTAATCCTTCTTCTGTCATTTGCATTCACTATTGAGGCTTGAGATATGCCAGGAATACTACCTGCATGCAGTCAGCAACTATCTTTAAATCTACGTTATATATCAAGATTAAAACTTGGAAGTTCAAATCAGTCACAGTTTTTGAATGCAAGATTAAAACTTGGAAGTTCAAATCAGTCACAGTTTTTGAATGCAAGCCAACCTGCTTGAACATCTACATATAGATCTAAAACCAGTTCAGCAATGATATTATTATAATATTTATAATCCTTCTTTAATTTTAGACACCTTATACCCCTAACAGCGATAATAACAAAAAAACCATCAAATACATTACTTAAGTAATAAAACAAAAGCAACTCTCCACTATACTGCCATCTATTATATGTTATAGATGTTAATGATTGTGAGATCCATTTAAAAATTATTTTTGGAATATTTGAACCTCTATATGAAACACGTTTTGGGCACTTGCCATTACAAATGAGACTGGGGATGGCTAAAAAATATACAAATGCATTTAACAACCATCTTTCTGTTTACTTTATCTGCAAAATGTATAATGTGAAATTCAAATCAGTCAAAGGTTTTGAACACAACTTCCATTTAGACTATTACACAGAAACAGTTTGACAACTATATATTTTAGTAATTTAAGTTCTTCATTAATTGCAGACACTTTATACTCCTGGCTATGATTATATATTAAAAGTCATCAAATACTTACCTTAACCAATAAATGAAAGCAGCTATCCACTTTACTGCCATATTTTAGCTTCTGAAAGTCTATTGTCAGGCAAGTTTCTTGAACTTGCCTCTGTCCATGAAATCTCTAGTGCACTAGGGATGCATAAATGCATGCACCAACCACCATTAACTTTACTTAACCTGTCAAATTTTAAACTTGCAATTTAAACCAGTCAAAGATTTTAAATCCAGGGAAATCTGCTTTGAAATAATTACATAGATCTGCAACCCATTCAGCAACTACATGTTTTAATATTTGCAGTCATTCCTTAGCTTTCCAACACTTTATATTTCTGGCAGTGGTTGTAACAAAAAAATGCATTGATACCACACTTAACCAATAAAAATAAAGGAACTCTCCAAATCACTGCCATCTAGAAGAAGTTAAAGGAATCATTAATTATCAAATACTTTTAAATTTTCTATTGACAGTTTTTGAAACTCTATTAGACAATCTTCTGGTACTTGGCTTAACTAATGGGATTTGGAATGTACATGGAATGCAAACATGCATTATACAGTCATCATTAACGCTGCATTAATTATTAAACTCGAAATTTAAACCATCCCAAGATTTTGGAACAAAGTCTTGCTCAATCAGTTACATAGATCTGAAATCTACTTAGAAACAATAGAGTTTAGGATTTAGAGATCTTGCTTTCATTAATTTAAAACCCTTTGTTCCTCTGTATGTAACCATAAACAAAAGTAACACTCCATATAACTTCTATCTAGTATAGGATAAATAATGTTTATCAGATGCATCTAACATTTTCTATTATTAGCTTTTGAACATCTATCTTGCTTTTGCCAATATGGCTTGGGATATCCAAAAAATATAAATATGCCTTCAGCAATCATCTTTAGCTCTACCTTACCTGTCAAGTTTAAAACTTTGAAATTCTAATCCATAAAAGGTTGAGAACCCATATCAACCTGCGTGAACACTTACATAGATCTGAAATAGTTCAGCAAACATATCTTTTAGTCATCAGAGTCCAAGTGGAAGTTGGGTTCAAAACCTTTGATTGATTTGAAATTTCACATTTTACACCTAGCAGGTAAGATAGACATAAAGATTATTACTGAATGCATACATGTATCCCTAGTTTATCTTAAACCTCATTTATAATGACAAGTGCCTGAAGTTTGTTTCAGGTAGTGGTTTAAATGTTTAAAAGTGACTTTTAAATGGATCACATAATCATTCATTTCTCTAATATATAGCAGATGGCAGAAAGTTGGAGAATGCTTTTGTTTTAATGTTTAAATGTTATGTATTTGATGGGTATTTTATTATAATCACAGCTAGAGGAAAAGATGTCTATAATAATAGATGTAGTTGCTGGACTGGTTTTACATCTATAGAATTGTTCATGCAGGTTGTCATGAGTTCAAAACTTTGACCGATTTGAAATTTCAAGATTTAATTTTGACATGTAAAGTAGACTTAAAGATGGGTTCTGAATGCAGATATGCAATACTCCTTGCATATCTCATGCTTCAGGCAATAATTTTGATTGAAAGTAGAAGTTCAAAAAATCAAAATCTGGTAATCATTGGTTTTTCTGCTTATTCTGGGTCAGTAAGATAGAGAACTGCTTTTGCTTTATGGTTAACGTTGGCATTTCACACTTTCTTTTTTGTTATAAGCATAGTCTGAGGAAAACAAAGTGTTCTAAACTAAGTTAAAAATGTAAATACTAAAATATATAGTTGCCAAAGTGGTTTCAGATCTATGTAACTTTTGAAGCAGCATTTGGGTTCAAAACCTTTGACTCATGTTTTAAAGAAAATATTTAAAGTAGATTTAATGATGATCGTTGAATGCTTCTTTCCATTCTTTGTACATGTCAAGCCTCATTGATAATATAAAAGCCAGAAGCTTACTTGAAGATATAGGGACACAGCATAATGTAAATACAATTAAGAAAAAATTAAATATTAAAATATATAGTTGTTAAACTCATTTCAGATTTATATAACTGTAAGAAGATTGTGTGTGGATTTAGAACACTTGATTGATATGTGTTTCAAGATTTAAATTTGACAAGTAAAGTAGAGTTAAAAATGTTCACTGATGAGCTGTGAGCTTTATTTGAACACATCAAGCCTTATTTAATAAAGGCAGGTGATGGAAGTGTGTCTGGTGTTAAAAGTTTAAAAGTTAAGGATAAAATTTTTGAAGAGCATTACTTCATTTAACTTATGCTAGGTGGCAGTAAAGTAAAGAGCTGCTATTGTTTAATTGGTCAAGTTAGATCAGTTCATTCACGGTTCTTTTGTAATAATCATAGCCAGAAGAGTTGTAGTAAATGAAATATTCAATTGCTGAATTGGTTCATATTGTAACAGTATACATATATATGCCTGCCATTATATCATTTTCAAATAAAAGTGAAAAAAATATAAAATCACCCTCGAGTAGAAATATATATATATAAAGAAATTACTAAAAAATTTATTTAAATTAATGTGTATGATGCACAGATGGCAAATTAATTATATAATTGTTTAAAGTTAAAAATCTAAAAATAAGATTGTTTTAATATAAAAGAAAAAAAATCTGTTAATTAGTTAAAGTTAAAAGTTATTTTTAATCTTAGAATGGAAATGATTTTTTATATTGACATAATAGAAAACAGACCCTTAGGTATAAAGTCAGATAAGAGATAAATTTAAAAAAAAAATACTAGTGATACAATTTTGAGTTCCTACTCTAAAGAAAGCTGGCTAATAACAATGGAAATAAATACACAGTCCACAGAGAAAAATCATCATTGCCAATAAGAAAAGTGCCAAGCCAGGCAAGATCAATCCTGGAATTTGATGATAAGATATTCAAAATGATATAAAAAGAAAACTTTTAGTTTTAGATTTGGATAGCTTTTGCTGATTGGATGTTATTTAAATATATTTATAAGTGTATTGCAGATCTCCAAAATGTAGGGGTCATGCAATAAACTACATTTTCTGTATTTGCACCAGCTGAGGCAGCCTCCAGAATTATGGTTCCCAGAAACTGACCAGCAACAGATTCATCTCCACCTAGGACAATATCAATATGGGATGGAAGGAACTGTGAACATAGTTGTGTGACATATTAAGGACTGCAAAGATGGACTTCAATAAACCTACAGCATTGAAAAGTATGAACTTTAATTATATACAAACTTTCCAAGTAGTAATGTTTTTTAAACATCACTTGACGTCACTTGATTTTAAAAGAAATCTTTTATCCGACTAAAATTTTAAATTTTATTATATTTTTTTATACATGTGTTTGATATTATTTCCATTCATGTGTTTATATCATTTCCATTCTTGTAAATTTCATTTAAATTAAATATTTAAGATGGGCATAAATGGCTGCATAGATTTATAAGATTTTTAGTTTAAGCATGTTAATTTTGTGCTAATTGTTTCGCATGCTGGTGGATAGATGTATGGGTGTTTTATGTCAATGTAATCTGAGTAGATGCATTGTATACTCATTCCCTTGTACTGTGTTAGCATACAGGGCATAATACCCAACTGAATGTGTAGCCTAAAAGTGTAACCAATGGTCATAGATGTATTTCCCATGCCATTGATTTTCTTACACTCTGGTTGGGACAGTAAGCTGGCAAAGACCACTATCCTCATTTACAGAGCATCTCATATATATATTTCAAATAATTTCATTTTTGTATCACCAATTGAGCAGTGGATTGTTCCCGTCTGTTGGTAAAATTTATTAATGGTCATGGGAAAGATGGTCATTTCCTTCCCACCACGATTCTTTATTTTTCTAATAAAATCATGCTACAGATGTAAATTCCTGTTTGCATGACTGTCTTATGCTAATAATCTCATTTTTGCATTGGTCAAATCGGTACATGAGTAAGCTAACGTTGGTTTAAATGTGAGATTTTAACCTAAGGTTAAAAAGGATTGGGTTGGTTATATGCGTAATCTATGTAGTGTATTTATGCTTAGCAAAATATTAAAATTGTAATAAATCTATTAATGTATCTATCTGTGCATATAATTTAAATCAAATATATTTAATAGTAAATGTAATCTTCAGATGTTTGAATTAATATATGTGTGTGCATAATAAAATGTTTTGTTGAATTAATTTTGGCATTAACTTATTTTATATATTTTATTAATAATATTTAAAATTAAGAATTAGCAATTTTAATATTCAGAGTGATATTTTAAGCTCAGCTTCTCCCTGAGCTAGTGACTGGGGCTTTCGGTTCAATAAAAGAGTAACCTCTTCCATATGTATCTGCCGTCTTTATAAATTTTGTAGGTTTGAATAGTCTAGTGGCATCTTGGTATGGCAGATTAGATTTGGGAGGTTCTGTTGATCATTATAATATCTATGTAACTGTTAAAGCAGGTTGACATGGGCTCACAACCTGTGGTTAATGAAAATTTCTAAGTTTTATATCTGACAGATTAAGTACAGTTAAATATGCTTGATGAATGCATGCATGCTTTTTTAGACAACCCAATCTTTATTGAGAAAAGCATGTGTTAGAGCCATATCCGAGAACAGAGATTCAAAAGTTCAAACCAAAATTATAGTTGCATCTGACAATCATTGGCTTCCCTATATTATACTAGGTGGCAGTACAGTGATAAGTAGCTTTTGTTGGTTAAGCTGAGTTTGATGGGTTTTGGTGTAATTGCAACCAGAGGAATAAAGTAACAAAATTATGGAAAAATAAATGCTAAAATATATCGTTGCTAAATTGATTGCAGATTTATATAATTATTCAAACAAATTTTAACTGATTTGAATTCAAAGTTTCAAATTTGACATATAAAATAGAGTTAATGATGATTGTCGAACACATGTATGCATTTCTTACACATCTGAAACCTCATTTGTAAAGGCAACTAACAGAAGGTTGTCTGAGGTTAGAGCTTTAAAAGTGCAAAGCAGGATGTTTTGATGCTTGTGTTATTGATTGGTTTAACTAAATGATGCTAGATGGCAGTAAAGGTTGAAGATATAATTTTATTGGTTATGTTCGGAGATTGGTGGTTTTTTCTGATAAAATCATCACCTGAGTAATAAGGTTTCTCAATTAACGAAGAACCACAGTGATTAGAAGATATAGTTGAATTGGTTTCAGATCCATGTAACTGTTCACACAGGTTGATATGGGTTCTCAACATTTTACTGATTAAAATGTCAAGGTTTTAAATTTGTGAGGTAAAGTACAGTTAAAGATGATTGGTGAATGTTTACTTGCATTTTTGTGTACATCCTAAGTTGCAGTGATAAAAGTAAGGGACATTAGTGTATCTCATATTGGATGGAAATGTTGCTTGTTTGTTTGTTTTATGGTCTTTCCTTTTCATTATAGTCACCTCCAGAGCAGTAAAGGGTTTAAAATTAATGAAAACAAAATCTCTAAACACTTAAATATATTGTTTTTGAGTTGGTTTCATATCTATACAAATGATCTAGCAAGGCATGGGTTTAAAACCTTGGACTGATTTGAATTTCAAGGGTCAAACTTGACAGGCAGAGTTAATGATGATTGATCAGAGCATGTATGAATTCCTTGCCTATCCCAAACGTCATTAGTAAAGGGGAAGTACCAGAAACATGTCTGAGGACGTAGGTTCAAAAGCTCGTAATAGAAATTTTAATGCATCTGATCATCAGTGGTTCCTTTAATTTTGCTTTTGACTTTGTTTGGGGTTTCATGTTTATTTTGTCACAATGACAGCCAGAAAATTAAAGTGTCAAAAATTAAGAAAAAACTGTGGTTGCAAACATATGTAAATATTCAAGCAAGTTGATTTGGTTCTAAGTCACTGATTGATTTGAATTGCAAGTTATAAACTTGATTGACAGGTCAGGTAGAATTAGTGATGATTCATGAATGCATGTATGTATCACTAGCACATTGCAAACTTCATTGACAGAGGCAAGTTTATGAATCTTGTCTAACAGTAGAAACTCAAAAGCTCCAAATAGGGATTTTAAATGCATCTGATAATCATTGATTTTTCTAGCTGATACTAGATGGCAGTAGAGTGATGAGTTGTTTTCATTTTATTGGTTAAAATGGGTGTTTGATGACTTTTTATTTATAATCACAGCTAGAGAACTAATGTTACTAAAATATATAATAGCTGAACTGCTTTCAGCTTCATTCCAATTGGAAGTTGGGTTTGGAACCTTTGATTGATTTGAATTTTACATTTTATCCTTGGCAAGAAAAAAATGATTTAAAGATGGTTGTTAAATGCATGCATGTATTCCTTGTTTATCTTAGGACTCTTTTATCACGGTAAGTGCCTGAAATTTATTTCAGATAGAGCTTCAAATGCTGAAACGAATTTTTAAATAGAACTCATAATCATTAATTTCTCGAACATATACTAGATGGCAGTAAAGTGAAGAATGAATAAAATACAGAAAATTAAGGTGTTTGATAATGAAGAGAAAGTATGTAATAGTGATCATAACTTTATTGTAATAGAAATGGTTAGTAATGTGATGGAGGATAGAAATAAAGGTAGAAACAATAGTGAAAGATGTGGATGGAGAGTGAATGATAAAAATAAGTTGGAAGAGTATAAAATAAAAGTTGAAGAAACCATGGAGCAGTTGGTTGGGGATGAGTATAAAGACTGGTGTGGTGAAATAGAAAAAGTGGCAAATAGGGTTTTAGTTGAGACTATGCAGAAGAATAAAAGTAATAAAAAAATGAGAGTTAGTAAAAGTGTAAAAGAGAGGAAAGAAGCATGCAGAGAATATAAGTGTGCTATTAAGAACAAAGAAAGTGAAAACGATATTAATGTTAAATGGGGAAAGTACTTAGAAAAGAAGAAGTTGGCTAAAATGGATAATTATGGAAAGAGGACAAAGTTAAATAGTAAATTGTTGGAGGATATTAATAAAAGTGGAAGAGATGGGAGTAAAAAATTTTGGAATTACATTGAAAGAAGAAATGTAGGGGAAAGAGAGATAGTATTAATAGATGATGAGGGATTAGAGTGTGACTCTAGAGAAGAGGTAGAGAGAATCTTAAATATATATGTAATCGATATAGAAAAGATGTTAGATGTGAAGGAATTAGTGATAGAAAATATGAAAGCAGTTAGTGATAGAAAACATGAAAGCAGTTACTAATGGGAATATTAGGTTCACAAAAAATGAACTGAATGAGGCAAGGAAGAGATTGAAAAGTGGAAAGGCGAGAGGTTTAGATGGATGGGCAGCAGAGATGGTAATGAATTTAGGGCACAGAGCAAAAGCAAAGTTATTATCATGTTTTAATAAGATGGCACAGAAGAGAGTTTTACCATGTAGTTGGAGTAATACAAGAATAAGATTAGTATTTAAAGAAAAGGGTAAGGATCATAGAAAGTTAAATAATTACAGATCCGATAGTGGTAACATCAGTTTTATATAAAGTTTTCTCATATTTGGTAGCTGGAAGAGTTGTAAAATGGATGGAAAAGAATAATGTAGTGGGGAAAATGCAAGGAGGTTTTAGGTCAGATAGGTGTATAGGAGATAGTTTGTTTGTAGTTACCCAACTTATGGAGATGAGTAGGAATTCAGGTAGATCATTATATATGAGTTTTATAGATATAGAGAAAGCATATGATAGAGTAAATAGAAATAGATTATGGGTAAGGTTAGCAAATTTGGGAATGGATGAAGCTTTAGTAAATATTATTAAGAACTTATATGAAAATAATTATTATACTTACCAATTAGGGGATATAGAATCAATTAAAGTTAAAAATGGGGTGGGTTTAAGGCAAGGATGCCCTATGTCACCTAGTTTGTTTTTGTTGTTTTTGAGTGAAATGAAGGAAGCAATAGAAAGACTAAGAAGAGGGGTAGAGATACTGTTAATAGGTGGCAAGGGAGTATATACTTTGTTGGGTCTTTTTTTGCGGATATCTTTTTGTGTGCAGAAAGAAGAGGAGATATGGAAATTATGTTATGTTGAGGACATGTGCAAGGGTGGGTAAAGAGATGGGGTTTAAATTTAGTGAAGAAAAATCAAATATAATGATGGTTAATACTGGGGAAAGAGAAGATGTAGAATTTTTATTGGGAGATATAAAGTTAAGTGTGGTGGATAGATATAGGTATTTGGGAATCATATTATATAATCAGGAAAATTGCTTGGATGAATGGGAGAAAAAATTGGTAAATGAAGCAAAGAAAACAAAGGGTTTGGTAAAGAAACTAACAGTATTTTCATATAATAAATATGATGTAGCTAGAATTGTATGGAAGGGAGTTGAAGTAGCAGAGTTAACATATGGTAATGATGCATTATGTGTTAGTAAAAGGGGTTTAGATTATTTAGAGAAAGTACAAAGGGAAGTAGGAAGTCATGCATTAGATGCAGAGATGTGTACAGCAAAGGACGCAATTCAAGGAGAAATGGGGTGGTCAAGTTTTTATATGAGAGATGCAAAAAGTAAAATGAAAATGTTTGGTAGGTTGCAGTTTATGGATAGTAAAAGAATAGCCAAAATAGTGTTTAATTGGGTTATGTATAAAGGGCAGGTAACAAGATGGGTGAGAAAGGTAATGCGGTATGCAAAAGATTTGGATAAAGAATTTATATCAGTATACTTATATAAAAGGTGGGATGATTGTGTTAGGAGGATTGTTGAGTGTTATAGTGGTAAGGAATGGGATAAAAGAATAGAAGCATTAATAAAAAATAGGGAGTTGGAGAACTAGTATGGAGGGTAAGAAGAGTTTAAATATATATAGAAGTAAACAGAATATTGGATGCGAGTTAATTTATGATAATAGTAAGGAAAGTAGTTTATTGTTTAAGGCTTGAATGGGATCTTTAGCAACAAGAGAATATACATGTAAATGGAAAACTATGGGTGATTTAGTGTGCAAATTGTGTAAGGAAGGTATTAGGCATGTGTTGGTTGAATGTAAATGCTTGAAAGCAGAAAGGGTACAGATAATGAAGTTATGGGAGAATAGGTATGAACAAAGTGACTATACCGAAAGTGTGTTATTGATTTTTATGCTAGGTTTGCAAAAAGATAAGGGGGATTTAGATGACAAAAATTATGTTGAGGAAATGGAATGGGGCAGAATATGGGAAGACTTAGAGTGGGGAATGGAAAATAAATATCTGGGCATAATTGCTGAGATATTCTTGACTTTGTTTAAGGAGAAGCCACAATACATAACATCACAAGTTTTAGTGTTTACATTATGTGTTTTGTTTGTTATAATCGCAGCCAGAGAAATAAGATGAATAAGGACTGTACATATTAAAATATATAGTTGCCGAAATGGTTTTAGAAATAAATATAGCTGTTTAAGCAGGTTGACTTTCATTCAAAACCTGTGACAAATTTGAATTTCAAGTTTTAATCTTGACATGTTAAGTAGACTTAAAGGTGATTGCTGAATACATGAATGCGATATTTCTCGCATGTCTCAATACTCAATAATGAAGTCAAGTGACATAAGTTTGGTTTAAAATAGAAGTTCAAAAACTCAAAGCAGAAATTTTGAATGCAACTGCTAATCATTGGTGTCTTTTATTATCCTGGATGGCAATAATAGTGAGAGCTGCTTTTGTTTGAAAACTGAATTAAAATTGTTAATACTAACATATATATTTATAGAAGTAGTTTCAGATCAACGTAACTTTTCAAGCAAGACTTGAGTTCCAAACTTTTGACGCATTTGAATTTCACATTTTAAACGAGATAGATAAATTAAAGATGATTATTAAATGCTTTTGTTTATTCTTTGTACATAGCAATCCTCATTAATAAACAAAAGCCAGACGCAAAAGTTAAAAAAAAAAAACCTTTTAAATACAATTCATATTCATTGCTTTCTATAACTTGTACTAGATGGCGGTAAAGTGAAGAAATGCTTTTGTTTTATTGGTTAAGTAAGATGTTTGATTGTTTTTTAGTTATAATTGCAGCCAGAAGAATTTTGTAAATACAAGTAAGAAAAAAGCGTGAATACTAAAACATATAAGTATTAAATTCGTTTCAGATTTATGTAACGTTGTAGAAAAATTGGCGTGGCTTTAGAAGTCTTTTCTGATATAAATTTCAACCACAAAATTTAACCAGAGAACGAGAGTTAAAGATGTTTGCTGAGCAAATAAAAACAATCCTTCATTTGCTCTTACCAAGCTCTAGTGCCAAGGGTAGTGTTATAGTCCTTCTTGGTCATATTGATTGTTTGTGGTCATGACTATTCGCGCTCTATTTAAAAAAACTTAAGTACATTTTTCCTACCAAACGTACCTAACTATACTAAGTGTATCTAACTATAAACAAACTATATCTAAGTATAAATGTTTATAAAAAAGAATTAAAAAAACCTTACATTTTTAGGCGGAGTTTTGACTTGTAAAGTATATATAACAGTCACAACTGTATATATAATTATAAATAAATAAAGTATATTAACTATAAATGTTTTTCCATAAATAAAAAAAAATGAACTTACATTCTCGCGAGCAATAAAGTCAATTGGCAAATTATTCGACCAGCAAAATGCTATATGAACAATGGTGTTCAAAGACAGATGACTTCGGAAAAAAAAAGAGCCACTTCTTATTGGTGTACGTTGGTGACACATTTTGCATTGCCATCTAACACCATCTATGCTGTCCGAATATTTTACCAGCGAACACTGAATATTGCATCGCAGACATAGCATCCTATTCTTTAACAAACGCCTCCTGGCTTACATTTATACTTAGATATACTTTGCAATTACATAGTGAGAATAACGTAGTTCGAACCACGGATCCTACCTGCAGGAAATGTAAGTTCATTTTTTATTTATTTATTAATTTTTATGTAAAAACATTTATAGTTAGTATACTTTATTTATTTATAATTATATATACAGTTGTGACCGTTAGATATACTTTACAAGTCAAAACTCCGCATAAAAATGTAAGTTTTTTAAAATTCTTTTTTATTAACATTTATACGTAGATATAGTTTATTTATAGTTAGATACACTTAGTATAGTTAGATACAAAAGAATATACATGTAAATGGAAAAATAGGGGTGATTTATTTTGTAAATTATGTAAGGAAGGAATAGAAAATATTAGGCATATGTTAATTGAATGTAAATGTTTGAAAACAGAAAGGGTACATAGAATGAAGTTGTGGAAAAATAAATAAGAAAAGAGTGATTATGCAGAAAGTGAATTATTGGTTTTTATGCAGGGTTTGGGAAAAGATAAGGGAGATTTAGATATAAAAGTTATCGAGTTGACAAAGATTATGTTGTGGAAATGGGATAGAGCAGATTATGGGTAAATTTAGAGTGGGGAATGTAAAATAAAGTGGCTAACAGGTTTATCTGGGCATAATTGCTGAGATATTCTCGACTTCATTTAAGGAGAAGCCATACTACATCACATCACATCAGTCAAGATTATCATTTATTGACTTATCTTTTCGTATTGCAAGCTTGTTAGGGTTAGTGTCCCATGTAATTCAAGCTGCAATTTTTTTACTGCTTCATGCATGATTCATGATTATTTTTGTGATTACGATCCGGAAGTATATGGTGAATAGAAAAAATTGTGATTGACTTGGGTTCCCATCTGCAATTGAAATTCGTAAGTTTTAAACCTGATGGATTAAGTACAGTTAAATATGATTGATGAATGCATTCGTTGTACAATCCAACCTGCATTCAGAAAGTCAAGTGCCAGAGCCATGTCCGAATAAAGGTTCAAAAGCGCAAAACAAAAATTATGGTTGCATCTCCCAAGTTATACTAGATTTCAATAAAGTGGTGAGTAGCTTTTGTTTTATTGATTAAGATAGGAGCTTGATGGGTTTTGGTGTAATCGCAACCAGAGGAATAAAGTATCAAAAATGAAGGCAAAATAAATACTAAAATATATAGTTGCTAAATGGATTGCAGATCTATGTAGTTATTCAAACAGGAATTGGGTTTCAAATCTTTGTCTGATTTGAAATTTCACTTTTTAAACTTGACAGGGAAAGTAGAGTTAATGATGATTATTGAACACATGTATGCATTTCTTACATGTTCCAAACCTCATTAGCAAAGACAAGTAGCAGAAGGTTGTCTGTGGGCAGAGGTTTAAAAGTGCAGAACAAGAAGTTTTGATTGATTGCTTTAACTAAATTATGCTAGGTGGCAGTAATGGAAAAAGCTGATATAGTTTTATTGTCTATGTTAGATGATTGATGGTTTTTTGGGTATAATCACCACAAGAGTAATAAAATATCCCACTGTTGTGTTTGGCTGAATTTCAGGTTTAAGACTCAAACCAACAATAATATCAAAAACATAAATATGAACTGGTATGCCAACTGATTGAAGTCACTTCCAGCTATATATATTAGATTGCTTTGTGAGTTCTATGTCAACACTTCTGTTTGTACTGAACAGATTGCCTTGTGTGGCCATAGTCATAGTAGCTTCCAGTCCTATCGTGGACTTGCCTCACTGTGTAGATGTTGCAGTAATGATTATAGTAGAAAGACTTTCACAGTTGAAAGTTGTTTCATTTGAGAGTATGTTCAGTCATTTAGGCTAGACAGATATTATCTCTCACTGACTATATCTCTTGCCTCCAAAAGGCTGATTATTTATTGCTAGATCTGCTACCTTACTGGCAATAATCAGATTTAGAGAGCATCATTGCCTAATGGCCCATACTAACCAATGATAGGATTATATTCACATGTTTACACATTGGGCTATCCTTATGTTTTCCCCTTAGGCTATGTTTACACATTGGTTATCCACATGATTATACATTGGTTAACCACATAATCACCCATTGGTTAGTGGTGAAGCATGCTCAGTCCAATTAGATAAGGTAGGAACCAGGATTAGACCATTTCTGAAGGCAAGCCTCAAATCCGGCACTTTTTAAAGAACTATAGTTATTGAGAGATATAGTTCTTTTACTTGTTTCAGATGTATATAACAATTCATTTAGGTTAACATGAATTCTCAAACTTTTACTGATTAGAATCAAGTGAGTTAAAAATGATTGCTGAATGAACATTTGCATTTTTTGCATATCCTAGGCCCCATTGTTAAGTGCAAAGGATAAATGTTCATAAGCTAAAAATAGGAAGATTGGATGCATCCAGTAATCATTATTTTATATTGGATGGAAGTAACACGGAGAGTTGCTTTTGTTTTAGGCTTACATTAGGTGTTTGATTCATTTTTGTTATATTCACATCCAGAGGAATAAAGGGTCTAAAATTAAAAGAAACATCATCTTTAAATATTAAAATCTATTGTTCCTAAATTAGTTTCAGATCTGATCGAGCAGGACATGGGTTCAAAACCTTGAACTGATTTAAATTTTGAGTTTTAAACTTGACAGGTAGAGTTAATGGCCTAATGAATTTATGCACTCTTTGTATTTTTGAAACCTCATTAGTAAAGGCCAGTACCAGAACTTTGTCTGAGGATGAAGTTCAAAACCTCAGAACAGGAATTATTTGATAATTATTTCGTTTTTCTGATTATACTAGATGGAGTAAAGTAGAGAATTGTATTTATTTCATAAGTTAAGCATAGTATTTGAGGCTGTTTTTGTTACAACCATTGCAGAAAATTAAAGTGTCAAAAATTTATGAAACTATTCAAGCAAGTTCACACGGGTTCTAACTCTTTCGTTGATTTGAATTTCAAGTCATGAACTTGACAGGTAAATGTAGAGTTATTTATGATAGAGTTAATGATTAATGAACACATGTATGCATTCCTAGTACATCACAAGCTTCATTGGCTAAGGAAAATGCAAAAAGGTTTTCTGACAATATAGGTTTAAAAGCTCAAAATAGATCATTTAAATGTATCTGATAATCATTTATTTCTTTAACTTATGTAAGATGACAGTAAGGTCGAACATTGCTTTAAAGCAGGCAAAACTCTCCTTACAGTACTGCCACTCTGCAAGCCAGAGTAATCAATGGATGCCAGAATGCTTGTGCATAAAACCCCCATCCAATATCCCGAGACTAGTTTCTGGCTTGTGGCCTTCATCAGTGATAAGCCTTGGATCTGAGAGCACACCAAGGCTTCTCACTGATGAAGGTCACAAGCCAGAACCTAGTCTGGGGATATTGGATAAGTAGGCACTAGATGGGGATTTTATGCACAAGCTTTCTGGCATCCATTGATTACTCTGGCTTGCAGAGCGGCAGTACTGTATGGAAAGTTTTGCCTGTATTAATAACAGTTATGAGCAAGGGTAGGAAATGGTGATCGTGTGATGTTTATTGGTTTAGAATGTTGATTTATGTTTATTGGTTAAAGTAAAGATTTGAAGACTTTTTAGTTATAATTGCAGCTAGAGAAATATGTTATCTGCAATTAATTAAGAACTAATGTTACTACAATATAGTTGCTGAACTGGTTTGAGATCTATACAAGTTGAAATGGAAGTTGGGTTTAAAACATTTGATTGATTTGAATAAAACATTTCACTCTTGGCAGCTAAAGTAGACCGAAATTTGGTTTCTGGATGCTTGTAACTATTCCTTGTTTATTCCAAGCATTATTTGTAATGGCACTTTCTCAGAGCTCATTTTGGATAGATCTAATAATTATTAATTTCTCTATGATATACTAGATGGCAGTAAAATAGAGAATTGGTTTATTGTTTAAGGAATGTATTTGATGGTTTTATTGCTATAATCACAGTCGGAGGAATAAAGTTTTTATAATTAAGGAATAACTGTAAATAATAAAATATATAGTTGTTCGTTTGCCTTCACAACTCTAGAAACCATTAAGCATCACATGATCACTATCTTATACTAGCATATAACTGTTTATAAACAAAGCAAAACTCTCCATACAGTTTTGCCATCCTGTGCTAGCCAGAGTAATCAATGAATGCCAGAAGGCTTGTGCATAAAATCCCTATCTAATGCCTACTCATCCAATATCCCCAGACTAGTTTCTGGCTTGTGGCCATCGTCAGTGAGGAGCTTTGGATCTGAGAGCACTGCACCTAGATCTTAGGATCTAATGCAACCCTCCAGCACCCACCTTTTATCTCTACTTAACTACAAAACTATGAGAATGAAATTGAAAACACAAAAAGTATTTTTAATCTAAGCTCAATAGCTTATATAGTCATATGAGTCTGAACTCAGTTCAGCACCCATACATTTTGGTGTCTTTGGCTCTTTAACAACCATAGCCACCAATACTGTATGGAGAGTTTTGCTTTGTTTATAACTCTAGAAACGTTCATGAATATTGAACTGAGTTCAAAATCTTTGACTGATTAGGATTTGAAGTTTTCATTTTGATATGTAAAGTATACATAATGATGGTTGCTGAAAGCCTGAATGCTTTATTCCTTGCACATCTCAAGCATCAAAAGTAAAGGCTTATTATAGAAGTTTGATTGAGAACAGGAGTTCAAAAGATTAAAACAGAAATTTCGGCTGTATCTGGGAATAATTGATTTCTCTATTTATTCTACATGACAGTAACATAGAGAACTGCTTTGGTGTCTGATTTTTTTTTGTTATAATAATAACCTGAAGTAAAACCCATTGAAAAGTAAGTTAAAAATGTAAATACTAATTATATAGTTTTTGAAGTTGTTTCAGATTTATTTAACGTTTCAAGCAGTACTTTGGTTCAAAACTCTTGACTCATTTGAATTTCATACTTTAAATTAGACATGTAAATTATAATTAATGAGGATTGTTGAATATTTGTGTGCCATCTTTGGAAATACTAAGTCTCATTGATAAAGCAAAAGCCAGAAGCAAAAATGAAAAAAAAAACAACTCTAATATTCATTGTTTCCTATAACTGATACTAGATGGCGGTAAAGTGAAGAATTCTTTTGTTTTATTGGTTAAATAAGATCATTGATGGTTTTTTATTTAAAATCACGACCATAAGAATAGATAAATGCAATTAAGAAACAAGTGTAAATATTAAAATATACAATAGTTAAACTCGTTTCAGATTTATATAAAGTTGTAAAAGGATTGACATGGTTTTACAACCCTTGACTGATATGAATTTCACATTTTAAACTTGAATAGGAAAGGGGTGACTTTAAGATGTTTCCTGAGTAAATAGTGTCTTCCTTCTCTAACTCAGGTCTCATTAGTAACGGCAAGGCCTGAAATATTGTGTTAGTTTTTTTTTCTGTTATAACCAAGATCACAATGATATGGTGTGGTACCACAATTAATGTAAGTGTAGGAAATGAATTATTTTAATTGGCTGTTAAGGCAGTTTGACATAGATTAACAACCTATGGTTTATGAAAATTCCTAAGAGTAATTTTTGACAGGTAAAATAAGTTGAAGGTGATTGTAAATATAGAAAATTTGAACTCAGACTTTCAAGCACTCCGCAACTATCCACGCTATATCATACCACTGATACACATAACCACACACATGTAGAAATGATAGATAATCACCAATATACTTATTTTAGGCTGAACCAACATCCAGCAGTTGGTCCTGATTATCATCTCACACACATATATATAATCAGTGCTTAATGTATATTAAGGTAGCAAATCTTTATACTTTAATGGACTCTTCAGCCATCCATAACTATTAAAAATCGGAATGCCCAAATCCCATGATGATCCCAATATTTCTGCCACACCTATGTTGACCTAAAGTAACTATGATCACTCATGACTGATGAGTGCTGGTTCAGTACAAAATATGTATATTGGTGATTATTTATCTTTTCTACATGTATGGTCATGTATAACTGTGGTATGAGATACAGTGGATAGGTGAAAGGTGCTTGAAAGTCTGACTTCAAATTCCATATATTTACAACTATGTTCCAGGTAAATGAAGAATGCCTGTATTTCAAATATTTAAAGATGATTGATAAATGTATGTATGCAATCCTTGTACAAAACACCCTTCATTGAGAAAGGCATGTTCTTGAACTATGTCTGAGAATGGAGGGTTAGAAAGTTCAAAACTGAAATTATTAATGCATCTGATAGTCATTGGTTTACATAACTTATACTAGATGGCAGTGAAGTAGTCAGCTGCTTTTATTTTCTGAGAATAGAGGGTTAGAAAGTTCAAAACTGAAATTATTAGATGGCAGTGAAGTAGTCAGCTGCTTTTATTTTATTGGTAAGTATTGAAGCAGTCGACCTGATACTCAGATCAAGCTTCACAGCCCATTCAGAATCTCCCACCTCCAAACCATATTCAAACTCCATCCTTATGCATGTATACATATTAATTAATACATATATTTTGTAGCTTAACTAATAAAATGATAACTGACATATATATATAGATATCTTAATGTAACTAATTTTAATGAATAAATATTTGATTTGATTTTAATTCATATACATGCGTAATGGATATGTACATATTATAGGTGAGGAGAGATTACTTTTAAAACATATATCAAATTAAAGTGTATTATATTAATATTATATTTTTAAAATTATATTTAATTTATTATTTATTTTAATCATGGCGGTCAGAGAAGATGACACAATCCTTATAAGAATATTCTCGAATGTAATTAAGACAATTTATCAGAAATCCAATTAGTCCATCCAAAACATATAATTTTATAGAATAATGTAAAAATCCATTAGTGCAAATTTTATCCACTTCAAATTTGTTTTAAAATCATAGATCATATTTTAAAACAATTAGTTCAAGAAAGTTTAACAGGATTGCATTGTCTTCAAAACTTACTTAAACAAAAGGTGCATCTGGTCAGCAAATTCTAGATCTGCTAAGTGAATAAAGTGCCTCAGATCTAGCAGCTAAGTGCATTCCAATATCAACAGAAAAATAGTATAAAAACTGTTAGATTTGAATCCAGAGAGGAGACCCATAACATTTAAACAGCAATGGTAGAGATAATCCATGCTTGTGACAATAATTCAATGTATAGTGAGTAGTGGAAACTTTCACCCCTCTCTCTGTTCAGACATGTTCTTCCCTGCAAGCATCACTCAGGATCCTGTTACCCATGAATTTTAATATTCTTAAAGACTGAATAATTAAATGCTACCTGCCTGACTGACCAAATCTAGATCTCGTTCTCTAATCCCAATGGACACTGAATCATCAAGAATCGCCACTAATTTTATAAAGGTAAAAGAACTTTAGCTGCTGCCTAATGTATAAATTCTTAAATTCAGCCTTCCATAATTATTTATAATAACCCTGTCTATAACTTAAAATATCGTTCTATTAGAAATTTAATATTTCGCTAAAATGATTTGTAATTTATTTACCTGTATAACTCTATATAACTTTCTTTAATTTCTTTCTATCATTGAGCATCTATTCAATAAATGTAGTATTTTTCTTTCATCTTCATGCGGCAATAATATTTTGTAATTTTCATTATTGTGTTTTATATATATTTAAATATGCCAATAAGTTCTCATATTTGCCAGTGTTGTTTTTTATTTTTTTTTATTTTCCCCCTCTCTATTTTATGGGGTAACTAGATTAAGTTGAATTAAAACAAATCTTATTTTTATCTTAGCAAATGCTTGCAAATTTGGGGAAAACAAATTATCTCTTAAGGTTACTGTAGAAAAACAAATCTGTTTTTCTAAGAAATGTTTTATTTTATTTTATTTGAATAATAAGTGCTAACCTTAAAACTTTATGAAATCAAATCTGTTTATTATGAAATTAATAACCACCACCCCATTCATATATGTTTAAATTATGTTTTAGTATAACAATAAAGCACTTGAAACCGAATCCTCATATTTATTTAACGTGGTGGGAAGTTTATAGATAAATTAAAGTAAAGGGGAAGGGGAGTCTCTATTCTAATGATTATGTATTTTAGTGATAAGTTTAAATAATCCATTACTGTTTAGTATTTAAATCATACTATTACATTGGACATTCTCAATATATGTAGGTTATAATTCATTCATCCTTAGTGTTAAAATATTATATATTTTTCGTTAAACAGGCCTCCATGTTCAAATACACCTATGTGTGTCTTTGTGCTTTGTTCCCTGGCATTTTCGGTAATCTGGATCCTGTATATTCATTCCAAGTCCAAGAACATGGCTGGAAAACCCCCATGGGACTTATTTTGTCATATGAGCTATTGACATAGGGTCACTCTGGGAAATACCTGGCCTATTGTTATTAATAGCAGACCCCTTCATTCTGTGAACTGAACCTGCCAAAGTAGCAAAAAAAATTCGGTCACCATTCTTCGTCCTTCAATTTGGAAGCACATTTTTCAGATCCAGGATTGGATCATCTAATTCTGCCATCATGCATACACCGCTCTCTTAAAGTTCTCGCCATAACTCAAACCTATGAATGTCCATAAACCATAATATTACGATTCTTCTAAACAGATCTATTTAATATATTTGTTAATATTTTCATATGCATGTCTTTTTGCAACACCATTACATATGTTAACGAGCTATCCCACACATGTTTTTCACTCAGTAAAAACTGGGATCCATTCACCTATTAATAAAAATGTATTTTTGTAAAAAAATTAATCAATCATAAAATAACTTTTGTAAGCTAAATTGGTTAGGTGCTATATTTTATACTTTCTGGGGATGGATTGGTATCTCGCAAATATATTTCCTCATAGCGCTAAATCATTATATTTATAAATTATTGGCATATGAGCGAGCCGCTATAAAATATAATAATAATTAAAGTTGTCATTTTATAAGTTATAAATAAATGTCATATGATTCACCTGCTACTGTATAAATGTCAATCAAATTATATGTACGTTAAGAGGCCAACAATTAAATAATAAACCAAGTATTTACATATATTTTATATAAATTAATAAATCTTATATGTATCATAAATTTGCAGAATCATTGTTTTCTTTTATTTAAATATTAATATCTTAGTTATTAAATTATGCTCGCCCTGACTAGATGATCTCCCGCTAATCCTCTCTATATATAATTAATGTGAAAGGTCACGATCTTTAATTGGGTCAATTTTATATTTTGTGCTAAAATATTCCGTTAGATTATTTCAACCAGAGTCTTTTTGTCTCCACTTTGCAATGCCGGCAGAGAGAGATAAATTAGATCGGTATCTTCAGGATTGTTGCTCATAAATTGGTTGATCTGGAAAATAGGCAAATAGGGCAGAGTTCATAAGTAATCCTGACTTATGTATCTTGTGCATGATTGGACTCGAGGTACTTTTGTCTAAATGTTGATCTTGTTATATGAACAGACGAAACCGACCAGTACAGTTTAGAGGTTTCATAGGTTTTTGTTATAATTGCAACTTGAGAAAGTTTCATAGGTTTTTGTTATAATTGCAACTTGAGGAATAGTGTCAAAAATACTAAAATAGAGAATTGCTAAATTATTTGCAAAATCTATGCAATTAGTCAAATACGAATTTGATTGTAAATCTTTTTCTGATTTGAATTTCACTTTTTAAACTTCACTGATAAATTAGAGCAGGGGTGGCAAATAGCAGTCCACTAAGAATTTTTATGCGGCCCGGCAAGACAATCAGATAAATCTGCCTTGAACTGAGATTTCCTTTCCGTGCGCAACCGAAGATTCGTCTCATATTTTCCAGTAGATTGGCCTCATCAATACACATGCGCAAGGTAGATATGATGTGCAGTGCTTTTCCAGTTGATCTGGTTAATTTCAATTTTATCTTTGCATTAGCAAATATATACATTTACCAATTTTAGTGAAACCATGAACTCTCCAAAAAAATGTAAAATCGGTGATAAATGTCACGTGTTTAATGAAGAATGGACAAACAAATATTTCTTTGGTAATACAGGGAAGAAGTATGCTTATTGTGTCATGAAAATAAGATGTGGCCCTCTGCTAACCTTCGTTTCCACAAAGTGGCCCCTGATGTGGCCCTCCACCAACCTCTGCGGCCCTTGAGCCAAAATAATTGCCCACCCCTGAATTAGAGTTAATGATGAGTGTTGAGCCCACATATGCATTTCTTACATGTTCCAAAGCTCTTTAGCAAAGGCAGATAGCAAAAGATTGTTTGAGGATAGAGGTTTTAAAAAGCAAAACAGGATATTTGGATGCAAGTGATAATGATTGTTTTAACTAAATGATTTATGGTTTTGTTGGGCTAATGACCATCAAAGATAGTAATGTTTGTCACTTAATGAAGGATTATAGTGACTAAAAGCTATATTTGCTGAACTGGATTCATTGCCATCGATTACCAACCTTTTACTGATTAGAAAATTTCAAGGTTTTAAACTTGATAGGTAAAGCAGAGTAAAAATGTTTGCTGAAGGCATATTTACATTTTTCATACCCTAAGCCACATTGACAAAAGCAAGGGCTATATATTTTCAAAAGCTAAAGATAGAAGTGTTACATACAATCCACCATTGCTCTTGTTTTATGGTTCCATTAGATGTTTGATTCATTTTTCTTACAATCATATCCAGAGGAATAAGTGATCTAAGATTAAGAAAACAAAATCTCTAAATTGTAAAATGTATTGTTGCTGATTTTGATTCAGATATATGTAACTGTTCCAGAAGAACATGAGTTCAAACTTTGGACTGATTTGCATTTTGAATATATGTTACTGTTCCAGAATTCTAGGGATTCAAATCTTTGGACTGATTTGCATTTCCTAATTTGAACATGACAGGTAAAGTGGAGTTAATAATGATTGCTCAATGCAGACATGGTTTCTCTATACATTCCAAACATCATTAGTAAAAGCAAGGACCAGAAGCTTGCTTGGGGATGGAGATTCAAAAGCTCCCAATAGCAATTTTGAATGTATCTGATCATCATTGGTTTCTCTAATTTACACTAGATGGAGGTAATGTGGAAAGTTGTTTTTGGTTAAATTCAGTGATTCATGCTTTTTTTACAATTGTACCCAGAAAAATAAAATGTCCCAAATTAAGGAAAAATTGTTAGTACTAAAACATATAGTTGCTGAATTTGTTGCAAATATATGTAACTATTCATGTAGGTTGGCTTGAATTCTAAAACTTGTGATTGATTTGACTTGCAAATTTTAAACTTGACTGGTAAAGCAGAGTTACTGATGATTGATGAACTTAGGTATGCATCCCTTCCAGCTTCATTGATAGGGGTAATTGCAAGAACCTTGTCTGAAAATAAAAATTGAGAGGCTCAAAATAGGAATTTCAAATGTATCAGATAGTCATCGATTTCACTAACTTACACAAGATGGTGGTAAAGTGGAGAGATACTTTAGTTTTATTGGTTAAGATATTTGATGTCACCAGAGCTATAAGGTGTCTGCAATTCATAAATAACAAAGTTGCTAAAATATATATTTGCTGAAGTAGATCTATGTAACGGTTTCTAGCAAAAGTTGAGTTCATAACCTTTGGCTGAAGTAATTTCATATTATGCCCTTGGCAGGTAAAGTAGACCTAAAGATGAATGCTGAATGCATGCATGCAGTGACAAGTGCTTGAAGCTTGTTTCTCATAGATGTTCAAATGCTCAAGATAGAATTTTAAATGGATCTCATAATCATTAATTTCTCTAACATGGCAGTAAAGTGAACAATTGGTTTTATTTCATTATTAAGCTATGTATTTGATGGTTTTTTGATAATAATCAGAAAAATGTGTAAAATTTAACGAGGACTGTAGTTGCTGAACTGGTTTAGGTTTATACGTAGTGTTTCAAGAAGATTGATTTGCACCCAAAAACGGTAACTGATTTGGATTTCAAATTTTAATAATGACATGTAAAGTAGACTTAAAGATGGTTTTGAATATATGTATGTGGCATTCATCACACATCTCATGACCCAAAAATGAAGGCATGTAACAGAAGATTGATTGAAAATAGAAGTTCAAAAGCTCAAAACAGAAATTTTGAATATAACTGGTAATCAACAGGGTCTTTACTTATTCTGGATAATTGCTTTTATTTGAAATCTAAATAAAAATTGTTAATACTACAATACATAGTCACAGAAGTAGTTTCAGATCTGTGTAACTTTTCAAGCAGGACATGGGTTCAAAACCCTTGATGCATTTGAGTTTCAAATTTTAAATGTAGGTAAATTAGAATTTAATTTGGAGAATATAACAAGATAGAATATAATGAAATTACAATAAAACAAGTAACACTTTTGTTAATTAGACTACATAACCATATGACATCAAACAAACACTTAAAAACCTGCATATTTGTGTTTTGGGATTGCTTTTGTCTAATCATCAAATGCTAACCATTAAAATGTTTTCTTTCTTTGTCTTCGAATTTTTCTTCTCTGGAGTTAGAATGATTATACACATTTCTGACTGACATTAATAATCGATGGATATCAACTATGAATTTAAATAGTTATAGAATGATACTCAAAAATTAGCAGAACAAAATTTTATATAGTTATATATTCAGCCTTTATAATTTTTAAATTCAAAATGATGACTGTATTATAAACTTATTTTACACTGAGACGAGAATAAAATAGTTTTTTATTTTTTATTTTCATTTGACTTTGAGCAATTGATGATAAAAAAAATCCTGAGGAAAAATAATGTTATCAGTCATGGTTGAAATAGAATGGAGAAGTTACAATAAAATATCTATAGTTTAACAGGTAATAAGAACAAATCTGATGATAAATCAGTAGCAGGGTAATGTATTTTAGGGCACTCAGGGTGATAGTGAAAAGTCTCAAAATCAGTTGTGGGAGAAAACTATTTTCAAGTTTTTAATAAATTAGGCTTGATTTTTGAAGACAAAAGACAGATGACAATTTTGGAAGATAATTGATGATACTACAATTATTATTTCTTATTCTACTCATAAATCATTTTTTCCTTTCTATTCTTTTAGTATGTTAGTTCTTTTTTTAATCACGATCATTCTTTAATTCATTTCCCAGATCTTCAAATCTATCAGAATTGCTATTTTTAATTACAAGAAAGTCTTCAGGTTTACATTGTTTATTAAATTTTTTAGGTAAATTCGAGTTAAGGATGATTGTTGAATGATTGTGGGCTTTCTTTGTAAATACGAAGCCCCTCTGATAAAGCAAAAGCCAGAAGCAAAACTCCCCCACCAAAAAAAAAAATACTTTTGTAAAAATACATTTAAATATCCATTGCTTTCTATAACTTATACTAGATGGCGGTAAAGTGAAGAGCTGCTGTTGTTTTATTAGTTAAGTAAAGATGTTTGCTGGTTTTTTAGTTATAATCCCAGTATCAAGAATTAAATGAGTAAAGAAAGAAAGGACTATAAATGGTACAATTTGTAGTTGCTGCAGTCGTTTGAGAATGTCCTAACTTTGTAAAAAGATTGTTGTGGATTTAAAAGTTTTGACTAATATGAATTTCAACCTTGAAATTTCATATGGAATTTAGAATTTAAAATGTTTGCTGACTTATTATGTTACGGTTGTTAGACAATCCTCATTTGCGAAAGCAAGTGACATATATCAGGAAGAACTGGACGGAGGTATCTTCGTATCTTGTACCTTCCAATTTTTAATGTGAAAGGCATATGCCCAGCCCATGTTGGAGAATAGTGGTTCAAAACCTCATGAGAGAAATTATTGTTTCGTCTGATAATATCATTGGCTTTCCTAAGTTATTAAGTTTTAAAACAACTGGCTGTGTACAGCATAAATATGAGAGATGAAAGCATTTTTTATACAATTCAACTTTGATTGTAAAAGGCATGTGCCAGGACCATGTCGAAGAATAGAGGTTCAAAACTTAGACAAAAATTATGATTTCACCTGATAATCACTGGCTTTTCTAGGTTATAATAGATGGCTCTAAAGTGGTGAGTAGCTTTTGTTTCATTGGTTAAGATAGGAGTTTGATGAGTTTTGGTGTAATTGCAACCAGAGGAATAAAGTGTCCAAAATGATGGAAAACGAACACTAAAACATGTAGTTGCTAAATTGATTGCAGATCTATATAATTATTCAAACCAATTTTGTTTGATTTGAATTTCAAAATTTAAACTTGACAGATAAAATAAAGTTAATGGTCATTGTCGAACACATGTATGCATTTCTTAAACATCTCAAACCTCGTTTGTAAAGGCAACTAGCAGAAGGTTGTCTAAGGAAAGAGGTTTAAAAGTGCAAAGCAGGATGTTTTGATGCATGTGTTATTTGATTGGTTTAACTTAATGATGCTAAGTGGAAGTAAAGGATAAGGTGATAAAGTTTTATTGGCTATGTTAGGAGGTTGATGTGTATTTTTGATATAATAAGGTTTCTCAATTAAAGAAGAACTGTCATGATTAAAAGATATAGTTGAACTGTTTTCAGATCCATGTAACTGTTAACACAGGTTGACATGGGTTCTAAATATTTTACTGATTAAAATTTTAAGGTTTTAAAGTTGACAGGTAAAATAAAGTTAAAGATGACTGCTGAATGCTTATTTGCATTTTTTGTACATCCCAAGTCACATTGATAAAAGCAAGGGATATTAGTTTATCTTATATTGGATGGCAATATTGTGGAAAGGTGCATTTGTTTTATGGTCCTTCCTTTTCATTATAGTCACATCCAGAGCAGTAAAGGGTTTAAAATTAATGAAAACAAAATCTCTAAACACTCAAATATATTGTTTTTTGAGTTGGTTTCATATCTATGCAAATTATCTAGCAAGGCACGGGTTTAAAACCTTGGACTGATTTGAATTTCAAGCATCAAACTTGACAGGCAGAGTTAATGATGATTGATCAGAGCATGTATGCATTCTTTGCATATCCCAAACATCATTAGTAATGGGGAAGTACCAGAAGCATGTCTGAGGACGTAGGTTCAAAAGCTCACAATAGAAATTTTAAATGCATCTGGTCATCCTTGATTCCTGTAACTTATATTAGATAGCAGTGATATGAAGAGTTGCTTTTGACTTTGTTTGATGTTTCCTGTTTATTTTGACATAATGACAGCCAGAAAATTAAAGGGCCAAAAATTAGGAAAAAAACTGTAAATGCTCAGATATATAGATGGTGAATTTGCTGCAGCATATGTAATTAAGCAAGCAAGTTGGGTTGGGTTCTAAATCGCTGACTGTTGTGAATTGCAAGTTATAAACTTGACAGATCAAGTAGAGTTAGTGATGATTAATGAATGCCTGCATGTATCACTAGTACATCACAAAATTCATTTGTAGAAGCAAGTACATAAAGCTTGTTTAACAATAGAGGTTCAAAAGCTCCAAATAGGAATTTTAAATGCATCTGTTAATCATTGATTTTTCTAGTTTATACTAGATGGCAGTAAAGAGGGCAGCTGTTTTAATTTTATTGGTTAAAATAGGTGTTTGGTGAATTTTTATTTATAATCACAACTAGAGCACTAAGGTTACTAAAATATATAACTCCCGAAGTGTTTCAGGTTCAGTCCACATGGAAATTGAGTTTGCAATTTTCGACTGATTTGAATTTCATATTTTATCCTTGGCAGATAAAGTATGACTTTAAGATTGTTATGGCATGCCTTGTTTATCTCAAGTCTCTTTTATCATGGCAAGTGCCTGAAATTGGTTTCAGATAATGCTGCAAATGGTGAACTGAGAATTTTAAATGGAATTCAGACATTAATTTCTCTAACATATACTAGATGGCAGTAAAGTGGAGTATTGCTTTTGTTTTATGGTTTACATTATGCGTTTGATGTTTTGTTTGTTATAATCGCAGCCAGAAAAATAAGATGCCTAAAATTTAAGGAAGGACTGTCCGTAGTAAAATATATAGTTGCTGAAGTGGTTTTAGAAATAAATGTAGCTGTTTAAGCATGTTGACTTGCATTCAAAACCTGTGACTGATTTGAATTTTAAGTTTTAATCTTGACATTAAAGTAGACTTAAAGATGATTACTGAAAACATGAATGAGGAATTTCTCTCACATCTCAATACTCAATAAGGAAGTCATGTGACATAAGCTTAGTTGAAAATAGAGTTCAAAAGCTCAAAGCAGACATTTTGAATGTAACTGGTAATCATTGGGGTCTCTAATTATTCTGGATGGCAATAATATTAAGAGCCATTTTTGTTTGAAAACTGATTTAAAAATTGGTAATACTAACATATATGGTTACAGAAGTGATTTCAGATCAACATCACTTTTCAAGCAAGACTTTAGTTCACAACCCTTGACACATTTGAATTTCAAATGAGATAGATAAATTAAACACAATTGTTAAATGCTAAGACGATTGTTAAATGCTTGCGTTTATTCTTTATACATTGCAATCCTCATAGATAAAGTAAAAGCCAGACACAAAATCTAAAAAAAAAACAAAAAAACTTTTAAATACAATTAATATTGATTGCGTTCTATGACTTATACTAGATGGAAGTAAATTGAAGAGTTGCTTTTGTTTTATTGGTTAAGTAGTTTGTTTGATTGTTTGTTAGTTATAATCGCAGCCAGAAGAATTCCAGAAATACAAATAAGAAAAAAGGGTGAATACTAAAATATATAGGTTCTAAATTCGTTTGATATTTAGCTAACTGTGGAAAAAAGATTGCTGTGGCTTTAAAAGTCTTGCCTGACATTAATTTCAACAGTGAAACATGTTTACTGAGTAAACTTATTCATTGTTTGCACATACCTAGTTTTATTGCCAAGGGAAGTGCTAGAAAGTTCTCTTATGATAGAGATTTATTAACTCATAATTCATATTCCAACTTTGTGAGCATTGGTGCTCCATCTAATTAAGCTGCAGTTGTTTTATTGGGTAAATTAGATGTTTCATGATTTTCTTTGTTATTACTATTTGCAAGAGTATGGTGATGAGAATTAATCCATAGTTATAGTAAATGAAATATATTTTTGCTGAACTGGCAGGTTGACATGGGTTCGTACCTACACTTGGAATTTGTAAGTTCTAAACATGACAGATAAGTACAATTAAATGGGATTGATGAATGTACTCCTTGTACAACCAAATGCTCATTCAGAAAGTCATGTGCCAGAACCATGTCCGAGAATAAAGATTCAAAAGTCCGAAACAAAAATTATGGTTGCTTATTGGCTTTACTAAATTATACTAGATGGCAGTAAAGTTTTGAGTAGCTTTTGCCTTATTCATTAAGATAGGGGTTTGATGGATTTTGGTGTCATCACAGCCAGAGGAATGACATGTTGAAAATGAAGGAAAAATAAATATTAAATGATATAGTTGCTAAATTGGTTGCAGATCTATGCAATTATTCAAACAGAAATTGGGTTCCAAATCGTCTGATTTGAATTTTACTTTTTAAACTTGACAGGGAAAATAGAGTTAATGGTGATTATTGAACACATATATACATTTGTTACATGTTCCAAACCGCACTAGCAAAGGCAAGTAGCAGAAGATTATCTGAGGGTAGAGGTTTAAAAGAGCTGAACAAGAAGTTCTTAGTTTTTAACTAAATTTTATGCTAGGTGGCAATAATAGAAAAACCTGCTATAGCTTTATTGGTTATGTTAGGTGATTGATGTTTTTTGGGTATAATCACCACAAGAGTAATAAGGTGTCTCTTTGTTGTATTTGGATGAATTGCAGGTGTCAGACCCAAAAAACAGTAAGATAAAAAAAATATGAACTGGTTGAGCTGAATGACAACTCACTTCCAGCTATAGTTGCTTCATGAATTTTATGCCAAGACTCTTCAGGCTGTACTGGACCATTTGCTTTGGGTCTGCCATAATTGTAGCAGCTTCCAGCCTTTCATGGACTTCCCTCACTGTGTAGATGTTATGATAATGATTACAATAGAAACATCATAACAGCTGAAAGTAGTTTCAATTGAGAGTGTGTTCAGTTGTTCAGATTAGACAGACATTATCTCTCACTGACTATATCTCTTGCCTCCAAAAACACTGTCTATTTATTGCCAGATTCACTACCTTATGGGCATCAATCAGATTCAGAGAGCATCATTGCCTAATGGCTCATACTAACCAGTGGCTGGATTTTATACATGTGTTTTCACAGTCCTTATACTTATGTTTTACCTTAGGCTATGTTTATACATCTGTTATCCGCATGTTTACACATTGGTTAGTGACAACAAGTGTTCAATCTAATTAAATAAGGCAGGAATCTGGACTAGACCACTTTTGAAGGCAATGTCAGATATGACACTTACTTTTTGATGAACTATAGTGACTGAGAGATGTAGTTTCTTAACTTATTCCAGATGTATATAACAATTCACTTAGGTTGACATGCATTCTCAACCTTTTCAAGTGAGTTAAAAATGATTGCTGAATGCACATTTGCATTTTTTGCACATCCCAGACCACATTGTTAAATGCAAGGAATAAATGTTCAAAACCTAAAAATAGAGAGATTAGATGCATCCAGTAATTATTACTTTATATTGGATGGAAGTAACATGGAGAGTTGCTTTTGTTTTATGGTTACATTAGGTGTTTTATTCATTTTTATTATAATCACATCTAGAGGAATAAACGGTCTAAAATATAAAAAAAAACCCAATATCTTTAAATATTAAAATGTATTGTTCCTGAATTAGTTTCTAATGTATGTAACTGAACGAGAAGGACATGGGTTGAAAACCTTGGACTGATTTGAATTTTTGAGTTTGAAACTAGACAGGTTATGCATGAGTTCGAAACTAGATAGGTTGAGTTAAAATGCATTTATGCATTCTTTGTACTTCTGGAATATCATTATTAAAGGCTAGTAGCAGAACTTTGTCTGAGGATAAAAGTTCAAAATCTCACAACAGGAATTTTAAAGGTGTTTGATAATCATTTGTTTTTTTCTGATTATATTAGATGGAGTAAAGTGGAGAACTGTTTTTGTCTTATAAGTTTATCTCAGTGTTTGAGGCTCTCTTTTTTACAAACATTGCAGAAAATTAAAGTATCAATAATTAAGAAAAATACTGTAAATACTTTAATAAATAGATGCTAAATTTGTTGCAGATTTATGTAACTATTCAAGCAGGTTGACATGGGTTCTAACTTTTTCACTGATGTAAATTGCAAATCATAAACTTGACAGTAACGTAGTTATTCATGATAGAGTTAATGATGATGATAGAGGGATACATGTATGCATTCCAATACATCACAATCTTCATTGGTAGAGGCAAGTGCAAGAAGCTTGTCTGACAATATACGTCCAAAAGTTCAAGACGGAAGATCTAAATGTATCTGATACTCATTAATTTCTCTAACTTATGCAAGATGGCACTAATGTTGCAAGTTACTTTATGTTTATTGGTTAAAGTAAGGATTTGACAATTTTTCAGTTATAATTGCAGCCAGAGCAATATGTTATCTGCAATTAATGAAGAACTAGGGTTACTATAATATAGTTGCAGAATTGGTTTCAGATCTATAACAGTTCAAATGGAAGTTGGGTTTAAAACCTTTGGCTAATTTGAATAAAATGTTTCACTCTTGGCAGGTCAAGTAGACTTAAAGTTGGTTTCTGAAAGCATGTATATATTCCTGGTTTATCCCAAGCCTTACTTGTAATGGCAATTGCTCAGAGCTTGTTTGGATACAGATGGTATGCAGGTTGAAATTCTTAAAAGGGATTTCAAATGGAACTTATAATTTTTCATTTCTCTACTATTTACTAGATGGCAATAAAGTGAAGAATTGTTTTATGGTGTAAAAAATGTATTTGATGGTTTTATTGTTATAATCACAACCAGAGGAATAAGGTGTTTAGAATTAAGGAAAAACGATAAATAATAAAATGTATAGCTGCCCAACTGGTTAGAATTTGAAGTTTTAATTTTGACATGTAAAGTGCATGTATGCTTTATTCCTTGCACATCTCAAGCCTCAAAAGTGAAGGCTTATTATAGGAGCTTGATTGATAATAGGAGTTCAAAAGATTAAAACAGAAATCTTGACTGCATCTGGGAATAATTGGTTTCTCTATTTGTTCTAGATGGCAATAACATAGATAACTGCTTTTATTTTATTGTTAAATTTGGTGTCTGATTTTTTCTTGTTATAATTATAATCTGAAGAAAAAGCTGTTGAAAAGTAAGTTAAAAATGTAAATACTAAATATATAGTTTTTCAAATTGTCTCTAATTTATTTAACGTTTCAAGCAGTACTTTGGCTCAAAACTCTTGACTCATTTAAATTTTTATATTTTAAATTAGACAGGTGAATTATAATTAATGAGGATTGTTGAATATTTATGTACTATCTTTGTACCTTTGTATATACTTCATTTCAATAAACATTTATTTACTAAATACTATGATTACACAGATATCATTCTTGTTATAGATGGAAGCCATGGAAATTTATTTGATTATTGTATATATTTAAGCCTCATTGATAAAGCAAAAGTCAGATGCAAAAATGATAGAAAAACAAACTTTTAAATACACGATTATTCATTGCTTTCTAAAACTGATACTAGATGGCGGTAAAGTGAAGAATGCTTTAGATTTTTTGGTTAAATAAGACTTGTGATGGTTTTTAGTTATAATTACGAACACAACAATAGATAAATACAATTAAGAAAGGAGCGTAAATATTAAAATATAGAGTTGTTACCCCAGTTTACTATTTGTGTAACTGTGTTAAAAGATTTACATTTTTTTAAAAACTCTTGACTGATATGGATTTCAAGCCTTAATCTCGTGTAGGAAACATTCTTTAATGACGTTTTCTGACTCCATTACGTGTTTATTCTGTAGCTTACAATCATTAGTAAGAGCCATGTCGAAAATGGGTTTCATGTCTAGATAATTGTTTTGGTGGTCAAGTTAGGTGATCGATGGTTTGTTTTTGTATAATATCGGTCAGATGAATATATGATCACAATTAATGAAAAAGTGTAGGAAATATATATTATTGCTGAATTGGCTTGTCTGTTTAAGCAGCTTGACTTAGATTCACAACCTGTGGTTTATAAATAAAATTATATGCACACCTTTTCATTTCTTCTTGTTCTTTTTAAATTATAGCTCCAACATAATAAATATATATAGTTGTTACGTTGGAAAAATAAAATAATAGTAAAATATTGATTAAACAAGTTTTAAAAAATCTGTGAAAATTCCTAAGTCTAATTCTTGACAGGTAAAATAAGTTAAAGATGATTATAAATATAGATAATTTGAACTCAGAAATATAGATAATTTGAACTCAGACTTTCAATTTCCCTTCAACTATCAATTGGCTTGGCTGTCAAAGCATTTTGATATAGATTCACAACCTGTGGATTATGATAATATCTAAGTGTAATTCTTGATAGGTAAAATAAGTTAAAGATGATTGTAAATGTAGGGAATTTGAACTGAGACTTTCAATCACCCCTCAACTATCCACACTATCTCATACCATTGATAAACATGATGACACACATGTAAAAATGATAAATAGTCATTAATATATTGTGCTGAACCAATATCCATCAGTAGGTCCAGATTATCATCTCTCACATTCATTTAAAATCAGTGCTCAGTTTATATTAAGATAGCAAATCTTCATACTTTAATGGAAAGGCATGAATCTACTCCAACTGTATCTATACCATTGAAAATCTGATGATGGAAAGGCCAAATCCCATGCTTACTGCCACACCCATGTTGACCTAAAGTCACTCTGACCCTTCATGACTGATGAGTGCTGGTTCAGCACCAATTATGTATATTGGTGATTATTTGTGTATGGTCAGGTCTGTCCATGGTGTGAGGTAGAGTGGATAAATGAAGGATACTTGAAAATCTGAATTTAAATCCACTATATTTACAATTAAGCTTCAGGTATATGAAGAATTCCTGTATTACAAAATATTTAAAGATGATTGATAAACATATGCATGCATCCCTTGTACAACCCACCCTTCATTGATATGAACCTTGTCTGAGAATAGAGGTTAGAAAGTGCAAAACTGAATTTATTAATGCATCTGATAGTCATTGGATTTCTTAATGTGAAACTGTATATTCCTGCCCTCATATCTTTTTCATTTAGTTTTCCCCACAGTCACATCTATGCCAGATTTAAACACCCTCCACTACATGTATATATCCATCCACACAGTTATATAGGTATGGCCAAACATACACGCATGGATAAATGACTGTAATATTAATGTATATATATATTGCAGCATTTATATTTCTTTTAATAAGTAATATTTTGTATAAAATCTATTTTATTTAAAGAATATACAGTTTAAATATTCGCTAAATAATATCTTTAAGTTTTATTTAGACTTGTGAATCCCATGTGAAATTCAAAGAGTTGGGTTATGACAGTCTAGAATAATTCTCAAGTTGGATCAAATAAAATTTAGAAACCAAATCTTCAATTGACAGTGTTATACAAATGGTTGCTGAGTTATAATCATTTTTTCTCAAACTCATTACAATTGTAATGAATCACTTTTCCAGATCGAAACCAGTAAAAGTATGGGCAATAAAAAAGATCAGAATTAAAGAAACAGACTAAGAGCTATAAAATCTAGAGGGGGGGGGGTGAATTCTAGAGTTAAAACATATAGCCAGCTTGTTTTAGTCTGACAAATATAAATAAGGCAGATTTCTTAAGTTTTTAGTTTTTAGCTTTGTCTTTTTCTGTAAAGTTGTGAAGAAGCCACATCCAATATGTCGAAGTAGTTCCAGAGATTCACTGCACCCACAGCCGGAGATCACCATTCCTTCAGCATACTTATGGGCCAATTTTCCCGCAGCCTGCAGGAAAGGGAGAGTTGAAGAAGTTGAAAACCTACCTGAAAAGAAATGCCACTGCAATTATGCCACTGTTTGATGTACCTATGTTCCAGCCACTACCATTGATGTACCACCTCAAGCCTACCAAGAAGATTATGGTAATATTCTTTAAAGTCTGCAGACATATAAATTTAATCTATAAACTCTAATCTAAGCTAGCTTATACACAATAAAGAACGTGCTGTATAAATTCTCAAAATTCTTTAATTTAACTTATTTGTAAAGGAAACCCTGTAACTTGTCTAAATTTATATATATTGTAAAAATCATTTCTGGTCAACTGCTGTCTTAAAATCTGTAACTTTAAAGTAACTAAAAAAAAAAAACAAATTTTAATTTAATCTTGTAAACTGCCTGAAATCTTTTATAAACTAAAAGACTTTAGTCTTGCATTGGTGGTCGAGAGGTCAGCGCGACAGCCTTGCACTTGCAGGCAGTTGCCTGGGTTGCGGGTTCACGTCCTGGCCGATGCTATGACACTTTAAAAAAAAAAAAAAAAACTAAAAGACTTTATTTTTTGTAATCATTAAATGTCTGAAATCTATTATCTTAAATTTCTACAAACTGCAGTCTTGCCTAACTTTAATGGTTTTAGTATTTTGTTTAAATTCATTTTGTTTATGTGTAATATATGTGATGATATGCGCATCTTTCTAAGCAGTGAAACTAATTAATTAATTTATAAAGGAGATAATCGTAATCTCCACCTTAAGCATTTTAAAAGCACTGTTTGGTCTATGGAATCACTGTTTCAAAACTATAATATGGATAATAAACGATCGCTAACAGCTCATTGTTATCGTGATTATATATATAGTATAAATTGTAATATTTTGCAATGTTTGCTTAACCAGATTTATATGTTATGACTTTTGATATCTTTTAGTTAGAAGGAGATATACTGGCTAGAGATGATAAAGTATATTTGCTAATGTTTATATTAAATCCCATCAAATATACTTTCCCTCCTTAATTATGAATATATATATGCAAATTCAGGATTTTAGCTAGATTATTATATAGTTCAAGTTCCTTTTATTAGCATAGTTATATTGCTAGTTTAAGAACTGGGTTGAGTTAGTTTGATAGATAGAACCTATCTGTTTTAGGTGCACTTAATTAATTATACGCATACTTATTGGTCTATTTTGTGTGCATTGTGAGTGTGTCTTTATATGGTACACTTATATGTGTTTACATTTTTCTGCACCTTTTAAATGGGTATATAGTGACAGGCCGCCTATTATTTAGTTCGGGTTATGGCTATCTTTATTAGACCTGGAGCATGTGGACCCAGAGTTTTACTAAAGCCAATCTGAGTTCCTGAACTTATGTGTTCACATATAAATAGCAGCAAACCATCGGTCTCAGAGCAAACCGAGCATTTGATGCTGAAGCTCCTGAATAATTTACTCACTCACACTGCAAACTTTTTAATATTTTATAAAGCACCATAGCATATATATGTGAATCTAAAGGTAACCAGTTCTGGTCCTTTTATTTATTAATTATTCAGGTTTAGACTGAAGTTTGAATCTGGGTTATCAGGTTGAATCTGCATAATATTGAGCTTATTTAGTTGCTGACATTATTAATATATATATACAACAGCCACATTAGAGCTGTATCTCTTCATCATCTCTGCTAAGTTATCAGCTAATAACTTTAGCAAACCAAAACCATAGAATGAGCATGTTAAATGATTAGACATGACTTATGCACCGCATACCCATATGTATTTTAATATATTAAAATGAGACAGCTGTACTGATAACAGTCTCATTCATTACAAAATGTCTGCCTGTATTGGATACACTTATTGAATGTTGTACAATCCTTGCCATTATGATATTTTATGTTAGATCATTTGTTATTGTCTTAATAAACATTTAAAAATATAACTGTTCAAACCAATCCACAGTATGTTATTCAATTTCGCAATCCATTATCCAATTTCTTAATGATATGTATGCTGTGTCTATATATCTCTGTAGTTAAGATGAATAGTGTGTTAAGTGCTATATACCACCCATTTAGTTAAATCAGTAGTGATCTCAAGTCTCATGTTTCACCCTGTTTTATGCCGGCTTGCGGTTAAATGAAGACTGAGTGTAATCTCAGAGATGTCTCTCATAAGGTGTTAAATTTGGAGTACTAGCAAATGAGTTGAAGTTTGGTCAGATTAGAGCTCTCAACCACCTCACTCCAGTTAGCTTTGGTGTATTTCACTTGGATTCTGGATTTTGTTACACGAGTGTACAAATCTGATAATTACAAACATATACTAGATGGCAGTAAAGTAGTCAGCTGCTTTTTTTTATTGGTAAGTATAGAAGTTTCATGGGGTTTTGTTGAAATTGCAACTTGACGAATAAAGTGTCAAAAATACTAAAATAGATAGTTGCTAAATTATTTTCAGATCTATGCAATTAATCAAACAAGAATTGGGTTCTAAATCTTTGTTTGATTTAAATTTTACTTTTTACACTTGACAGATAAAATAGAATTAATGATGATTGCTGAGCCCACATATGCATTTCTTACATGTTCCAAATCTCATTAGCAAAGGTAGGTAGCAAAATATTTGAGAATAGAGGTTTAAAAATTCAAAACAGCATATTTTGATGATGATTGGTTTAAGTAAATGATGCTAGATGGCAGTAAAGTATCAAGCTGCTGTAGTTTTATTGGTTATATTGGATGATTGATGGTTTTGTTGGGCTAATCATCATCAGGACAGTAATGTTTCTCACTTAAAGAAGGACTATAGTGACTAAAAGCTATATTTGCTGAACTCGATTTAGAGCTTTGTAATTATTTACACAAATTGACATCGATTGTCAACCATTTACTGATTAGAAATTTCAAGGTTTTAAACTTGATCAATAGAATAGAGTTAAAATATTTGCTGAACGCATATTTACATTTTTCATACCTTAAGCCACATTGACAAAAGCAATGAGTAGATATTCAATAACTAAAGATGAAAGTGTTAGATGCATTCCACTGTTGCTGTTGTTTTATGGTCTCATTAGATGTTTGATTCATTTTTGTTACAATGCTATCCAGATTAATAAATGGTCTAAGATTAAAAAAACAATATCTCTAAATAGTAAAATGTATTATTGCTGATTTTGTTTCAGATATATGTAACTGTCCCAGAAGAACATGGATTCTAAACGTTGGACTGAATTGCATTTCCAATTTGAACATGACAGGTAAAGTGACGTTAATAACAATTGCTCAATGCAGACATGGTTTCTCTACACATTCCAAACATCTTTAGCAAAACAAGTACCAGAAGCTTGCTTGAGGGTAGAGGTTCAAAAGTTCACATTAGAAATTTTGAATGTATCTGATCATCATTGGTTCATCTAATTTACACTAGATGGCAGTAATGTGGAAAGTTGTTTTGGGTTATGTTCAGTGATTCATCTTTTTTTTTGTTACAATCACTGTTGGTAACATAAAATGTCCCAAATTAAAAAAAAACTGTAAGTACTAAAACATATAGTTGCAAATTTGTTGCAAGTATATGTAACTATTCATGCAGGTTCGCTTGAATTCTAAACTTTTGACTAATTTGACTTGCAAATTTTAAACTTGACAGGTAAAGCAGAGTTACTGATGATTGATGAACTTATGTCTGCATATCTATTCTACACCATAAACCTCATTAATAGAGGTAATTGCAAGAAGCTTGTCTAAATGTATCTGATAGTCATCGATTTCAATAACTTACACAAGATGGCAGTAAAGTGGGGAGATACTTTAGTTTTATTGGTTAAGATTTTGGTGACTTTTTAGTTATAATTGCCATCAGAGTTATAAGATGTCTGCAATTCATGAATAACAAAGTTACTAAAATATATAACTGCTGAAGTAGGTCTATGCAACAGTTTCTAGCGGAAGTTGGGTTCATAACCTTTGGCTGATTTGAAATTCACCTTATGCCCTTGGCAGATAAAGTGGACTTAAAGATGGATGCAGAATGCATGCATGTAATGATAAGGGCTTGAAGCTTGTTTCACATAGATTTTCAAATGCTCGAAAATAGAATTTTAAATTGATCTCATAATCATTAATTTCTTTAACATATACTATATGGCAATAAAGTGAACAATTGATTTTTATTTCATTGTTAAGATATGTATTTGATGGTTTTTTTGTTATAATCCGAAAAACAAGATGTGTAAAATTTAATGAGAACGGTAGTTGCTGAACTAGTTTTAGATTTATATATAGCTGTTCAAGCAGGTTGATTTGCATTCAAAAACGGGATTGATTTGAATTTCAAATTTTAATCATGACATGTAAAGTAGACTTAAAGATGGTTTTGAATACATGTATGTGGCATTTATCACTCATCTCACGACTCAAAAATGAAGGCATGTAACAGAAGTTTGATTGAAAATAGAAGTTCAAAAGCTCAAAACAGAAATTTTGAATATAACTGGTAATCAACAGGGTCTTTACTTATTCTGGATAATTGCTTTTATTTGAAAACTAAATAAAAATTGTTAATACTAAAATACATAGTCGCAGAAGTAGTTTCAGATCTATGTAAATTTTCAAGCAGGACATAGGTTCAAAACCCTTGATGCATTTGAGTTTCAAATTTGAAATGAGATAGGTAAATTAGAATTTACTTTGGACAGTGTAAGAAGATAGAGTATAATAAAATTACAATAAAACAAGGAACACTTTTGTTAATTAGACTACGTAACTATATGACATCAAACAAACATTAAAAAACCTGCATATTTGTGTTTTGGGATTGCTTTTGTCTAATCATCAAATGCTAACCATCATTTCTTTGTCTTCCAATTTTTCTTCTCTGGAGTTAGAATGATTATACACATTTATGACTGACATTAATAATCCATGAATATTAACTATATATTTGAATAGTAATAGATATAATGCTCAAATACTAGCAGAACAAAGTTTTATGGAATCATATATCCAACCTATATAATTTTAAATTCAAAATGATGACTGTATTATAAACTTATATTCTACTGAGACGAAAATAAAATAGTTTTTTATATTTATTTTCATTTAACTTGAAGCAATTGATGTTAAAAAAAACCTGAGGAAAAATAATGCTATCAGTCATGGTTGAAATAGAATGGAGAAGTCCCAATAAAATATCTATTATTTCACAGGTAATAAGAACAAATCTGATGATAAATCAGTAGCAGGGTAATGTATTTTAGGGCACTCAGGGTGGTAGTGAAAAGTCTCAGACAATTATCAAAATCAGCTGTGGGAGAAATAACTATTTTCAAGTTTTTAGTAAATTACACTTGATTTTTGAAGACAAAAGACAGATGACAATTTTGGAAGATAATTGATGACACTACAATTATTATTTCTTATTCTACTCATAATTCAGTTTATCCTTTTATTCTATTCTTTTAGTATGATAGTTCTTTTTTTAATCACGACCATTCTTTAATTCATTTCCCAGATTTTCAAATCTATCAGAATCACATGACTAAAAGTATTGCTATTTTTAATTACAATAAAGTCTGTAAGTTTACATTGTTTATTAAATTTTTAAGGTAAATTCGAGTTAAGGATGATTGTTGAATGATTGTGGGCTTTCTTTGTAAATACGAAGCCCCTATGATAAAGCAAAAGCCAGAAGCAAAACTCCCCCACCAAAAAAAAAATACTTTTGTAAAAATACATTTAAATATCCATTGCTTTCTATAACTTATACTAGATGGCGGTAAAGTGAAGAGCTGCTGTTGTTTTATTAGTTAAGTAAAGATGTTTGCTGGTTTTTTAGTTATAATCCCAGTATCAAGAATTAAATGAGTAAAGAAAGAAAGGACTATAAATGGTACAATTTGTAGTTGCTGCAGTCGTTTGAGAATGTCCTAACTTGGTAAAAAGATTCTTGTGGATTTAAAAGTTTTGACTAATATGAATTTCAACCTTGAAATTTCATATGGAATTTAGAATTTAAAATGTTTGCTGACTTATTATGTTATGGTTGTTAGACAATCCTCATTTGCGAAAGCAAGTGACATATATCAGGAAGAACTGGACGGAGGTATCTTCGTATCTTGTACCTTCCAATTTTTAATGTGAAAGGCATATGCCCAGCCCATGTCAGAGAATAGTGGTTCAAAACCTCATGAGAGAAATTATTGTTTCGTCTGATAATATCATTGGCTTTCCTAAGTTATTAAGTTTTAAAACAACTGGCTGTGTACAGCATAAATATGAGAGACGAATGCATTTTTTATACAATTCAACTTTGATTGTAAAAGGCATGTGCCAGGACCATGTCGAAGAATAGAGGTTCAAAACTTAGACAAAAATTATGATTTCACCTGATAATCACTGGCTTTTCTAGGTTATATTAGATGGCTCTAAAGTGGTGAGTAGCTTTTGTTTTATTGGTTAAGATAGGAGTTTGATGAGTTTTGGTGTAATTGCAACCAGAGGAATAAAGTGTCCAAAATGATGGAAAACGAACACTAAAATATGTAGTTGCTAAACTGATTGCAGATCTATATAATTATTCAAACCAATTTTGTCTGATTTGAATTTCAAAATTTAAACTTGACAGATAAAATAAAGTTAATGGTCATTGTCAAACACATGTATGCATTTCTTACACATCTCAAACCTCATTTGTAAAGGCAACTAGCAGAAGGTTGTCTAAGGAAAGAGGTTTAAAAGTGCAAAGCAGGATGTTTTGATGCATGTGTTATTGATTGGTTTAACTTAATGATGCTAAGTGGAAGTAAAGGATAAGGTGATAAAGTTTTATTGGTTATGTTAGGAGGTTGATGGGTATTTTTGATATAATAAGGTTTCTCAATTAACGAAGAACTGTCATGATTAAAAGATATAGTTGAACTGGTTTCTGATCCATGTAACTGTTCACACAGGTTGATATGGGTTCTCAACATTTTACTGATTAAAATGTTAAGGTTTTAAATTTGTGAGGTAAAGTACAGTTAAAGATGATTGGTGAATGTTTACTTGCATTTTTGTGTATATCCTAAGTTGCAGTGATAAAAGTAAGGGACATTAGTGTATCTCATATTGGATGGAAATTTTGCTTGTTTGTTTGTTTTATGGTCCTTCCTTTTCATTATAGTCACATCCAGAGCAGTAAAGGGTTTAAATTTAATGAAAACAAAATCTCTAAACACTCAAATATATTGTTTTTTGAGTTGGTTTCATATCTATGCAAATGATCTAGCAAGGCATGGGTTTAAAACCTTGGACTGATTTGAATTTCAAATGTCAAACTTGACAGGCAGAGTTAATGATGATTGATCAGAGCATGTATGCATTCTTTGCATATCCCAAACATCATTAGTAATGGGGAAGTACCAGAAGCATGTCTGAGGACGTAGGTTCAAAAGCTCACAATAAAAATTTTAAATGCATCTGGTCATCGTTGATTCCTGTAACTTATATTAGATAGCAGTGATATGAAGAGTTGCTTTTGACTTTGATGTTTCTTGTTTATTTTGACATAATAACAGCCAGAAAATTAAAGGGCCAAAAATTAGGAAAAAAACTGTAAATGCTCAGATATATAGATGGTGAATTTGTTGCAGCATATGTAATTAAGCAAGCAAGTTGGGTTGGGTTCTAAATCACAGACTGATATGAATTGCAAGTTATAAACTTGACATATCAAGTAGAGTTAGTGATGATTAATGAATGCCTGCATGTATCACTAGTACATCACAAAATTCATTAGTAAGAGGGAAGTACATGATGCTTGTTTAACAATAGAGGTTCAAAAGCTCCAAATAGGAATTTTAAATGCATCTGTTAATCATTGATTTTTCTAGTTTATACTAGATGGCAGTAAAGTGGGAGATGCTTTAATTTTATTGGTTAAAGTGTTTGGTGACTTTTTATTTAATAATCACAACTAGAGAACTAAGGTTACTAAAATTTATAACTCCTGAGGTGTTTCAGGTTCAGTCCACATGGAAATTGGGTTTGCAATATTCGAGTGATTTGAATTTCATATTTTATCCTTGGCAGGTAAATGACTTTAAGATTGTTATGGAATGCCTTGTTTGTCTCAAGTCTTTTTTATTATGGCAAGTGACTGTAATTGGTTTCAGATAATGCTGCAAATGGTGAACTGAGAATTTTAAATGGAACTCAGAATCATTAATTTCTCTAACATATACTAGATGGCAGTAAAGTGGAGAATTGCTTTTGTTTTATTGTTTACATTATGTGTTTGATGTTTTGTTTGTTATAATCGCAGCCAGAGAAATAAGAAGCCTAAAATTTAACGAAGGACAGTCCGTAGTAAAATATATAGTTGCTGAAGTGGTTTTAGAAATAAATATAGCTATTTAAGCATGTTGACCTGCATTCAAAACCTGTGACAGATTTGAATTTCAAGTTTTAATCTTGAAGTTAAAGTAGACTTACTTAATACATGAATGAGGAATTTCTCTCACATCTCAATACTCAATAATGAAATCATGTGACATAAGCTTAGTTGAAAATAGAGTTCAAAAGGTCAAAGCAGAGATTTTTAATGGAACTGGTAATCATTGGTATCTCTATTTATTCTGGATGGCGATAACAGTGACAGCTGTTTTTGAAAACTGAGTGAAAATTGTTAATAGTAATTTCAGATCAACTTAACTTTTCAAGCAAGACTTGAGTTCAAAACTATTTCAAAATTCAAATGAGATAGATAAATTAAAGATGATTGTTAAATGCTTGTGTTTATTCTTTATATATTGCAATTCTCATTAATAATTCATCGCTTTCTATAACTTATACTAGATGGCGGTAAAGTGAAGAGATGCTTTTGTTTCATTGGTTAAGTGTATGTTTGATTGTTTGTTAGTTATAATCGCAGCCAGAAGAATTCCAGAAATACAAATAAGAAAAAAGGGTGAATACTAAAATATATAGGTTCTAAATTCGTTTGATATTTAGGTAACTGTGGAAAAAAGATTGCTGTGGCTTTAAAAGTCTTGCCTGATATGAATTTCAACAGTGAAAGATGTTTGCTGAATAAACTTATTCATTGTTTGCACATACCTAGTTTTATTGCCAAGGGAAATGCTAGAAACTTCTCTTAGGATAGAGATTTATTAACTAATAATTTGTATTCCAACTTTGTGAGTGTTGGTAGTCCACCTAATTAAGCTGCAGTTGTTTTATTGGTTAAGTTAGTTGTTTCATGAATTTCTTTGTTATTACTATCCGTAAGAATATGGTGACTAGAATTAATGAATAGTTATAGTAAATGAAATATATTTTTGCTGAACTATCAGGTTGACATGGGTTCACACCTATGATTGAAATTCACAAGTTCTAAACACGACATAAAGTACAATTAAATATGATTGACAAATGCAGTCCTTGTACAACCCAACCTTCATTCAGAAAATCATGTGCCAAATCCAGGTCCAAATAAAGGTTCAAAGGCCCGAAACCAAAATTATGGTTTCACATTGGCTTTCCTAAGTTATACTAGAAGGCAGTGAAGTGGTGAGTAGCTTTTGTTTTATTCATTAAGATAGGAGTTTGATGGGTTTTGGTGTAATCAGTATGCACTCCTTATTGTACAACCCAACCCTCATTCAGAAAGTTGTGTGCCAGAACCATGTCCGAGAACAAAGGTTCAAAAGCCCAAAACAAAAATTATGGTTGCATCTGATAATCATTGGCTTTTCTAAGTTATACTAGATGGCAATAAAGTTTTGAGTAGCTTTTGTTTTATTGGTTAAGATAGGAGTTTGATGGGTTTTGGTGTAATCACAGCCAATGTAATAAAGTGTTGAAAATGAGGGAAAAATAAATACTTAAACATATAGTTGTTAAATTGGTTGCAGATCTATGTAATTTTTCAAACAGGAATTTGGTTCCAAGTCTTTGTCTGATTTGAATTTCACTTTTAAACTTGACAGGGAAAGTAGAGTTAATGATGATTATTAAACACATGTATACATTTGTTATATGTTCCAAACCTCATTAGCAAAGGCAAGTAGCAGAAGGTTGTCAGAGGGAAGAGATTTAAAAGTGCAGAACAGGAATTTTTGATTGATTGCTTTAAGTAAATGATGCTAGGTGGCAGTAATAGAAAAAGCTGCTATAGCTTTATTGGCTATGTTAGGTGATTGATGTTTTTTTGGGTATAATCACCACAACAGTAATAAGGTGTCTTCCTGTTGTGTTTGGCAGAATTGCAGCTGTCAGACCCAAACTAACAGTAAGATCAAAAAAAAATATAAACTGGTTGTGCCGAATGACAACTCACTTCCAGCTGTAGTTATTAGCTTGCTTCATCAGTTTTATATCAAGACACTTTAGGCTGTATTGGACAGTTTGCCTAGTGTCTGCCATAATGGTAGCAGCTTCCAGTTCTTTCGTGGACTTGCCTCACTATGTAGATGTTGCAGTAATGATTACAATAAAAACCCCTTAATAGCTGAAAGTGGATTCAATTGAGAGTATATTCTGTTATTCAGGTTAGACAGAGATTAGCTGTCACTGACTAAATCTCTTGTCTCCAAAAATGATGTCTAATAATCAGATTCAGAGAGCATCATTGACGAATTGCCCATACTAACCGTGGCCATATTTTAAACATGTGTTTACACATTCCTCATTCTTATGTTTACTTTTAGGCTATGTTTATACATCTGTTATCCCCATGTTTACACATTGGTTAGTGGCAATGAGTGCTCAATCCAATTAAATAAGGCAGGAATCTGAACTAGACCACTTCTGAAGGCAAGGTTAGATATGACACTCATTTTGTGAAGAACTATAGTTACAGAGAGATATAGCTGCTTAACTTGTTTCAGATGTATATAACAATTCATTTAGGTTGACATGAGTTCTCAAACTTTTACTGATTAGAATCAAGTGAGTTAAAAATAATTGCTGAATGCATGTTTGCATTTTCTGCACATCCCAAGCCACACTGCTAAATGCAAGGAATAAATGTTCAAAAGCTAAAAATAGAAAGATTGGATGCACCAGTAATCATTACTATACTGGATGGAAGTAACACGGAGAGTTGCTTTTGTTTTATGGTTATATGAGGTGTTTCATTCATTTTTCTTATAATCACATCCAGTGGAATAAATGGTCTAAAATTAAAAAAACAAGAATATCCTTAAATACTAAAATGTATTGTTCCTGAATTAGTTTCAGATGTATGTAACTGATTGAGCAGGACATGTGTTCAAAACCTTGGACTGATTTCAATTTTGAGTTTTAAATTTGACAGGTTGAGTCAATGATCCAATGCATTTATGCATTCTTTGTATTTCGAAACCTCATTAGTAAAGACCAGTATCAAAACTTTGTCTGAGGATAGAAGTTCAAAACCTCACAACAGGAATTTTAAAGGTGTTTGATAATCATTTGTTTTTTTCTGAATATACTAGATAGAGTAAAGTGGAGAACTGTTTTTGTCTTATAAGTTTATCTCAGTGTTTGAAGCTCTTTTTCTTACAACCATTGCAGAAAATTAAAGTATCAATAATTCAGAAAAATACTGTAAATACTTTAATAAATAGATGCTAAATTTGTTACAGATTTATGTAACTATTCAAGCAGGTTGACATGGCTTCTAATTCTTTCATGACGTAAATTGCAAGCCATAAACTTGACAGGTAAAGTAGAATTATTCATGATAGAGGTAATGATGATGATGATGGAACACGTATGCATTCCTAGTATGTCACAATCTTCGTTGGTAGAGGCAAGTGCAAGGAGTTTTCTGACAATATAGGTTCAACAGTTCAAGACAAAATCTAAACATATCCGATAATCATTAATTTTTCTAACTTATGCAAGATGGCACTAACGTCGAACATTGCTTTATGTTTATTAGTTAAAGTAGGGATTTGAAGATTTTTCAGTTATAATTGCAGCCAGAGAACTATGTTATCTGCAATTAATGAAGAACTAGGGTTACTATAATATAGTTGGAGAATTGGTTTCATATCTATAACAGTTCAAATGGAAGTTGGGTTTAAAACCTTTGACTGATTTGAATAAAACATTTCACCCTTGGCAGATTAAGTAGACTTAAAGTTGGTTTCTGAAAGCATGTATCTATTCCTTGTTTATCTCAAGCCTTATATTTAATGACAATTGCTCAGAGCTTGTTTTGGATACAGATGGTATGCAGGTTCAAATTCTCAAAAGGAGATTTTAAATGGAACTTATAATTATTTATTTCTCTACTATATACTAGATGGCAGTAAGAATTCTTTTATGGTGTAAGAAATGTATTTGATGGTTTTGTTGTTATAATCACAACCAGAGGAATAAGGTGTTTAGAATTAAGGAAAAATTGTAAATAATAAAATATATATTGAACTGAATTCAAAATCTTTGACTGATTAGAATTTGATGTTTTAATTTTGACATGTAAAGTATATATAAAGATGTTTGCTGAAGGCATGGATGCTTTATTCCTTGCACATCTAAAGCCTCAAAAGTGAAGGCTTATTATAGGAGCTTGATTGAGAATAGGAGTTCAAAAGATTAAAACAGAAATCTTGACTGCATCTGGGAATAATTGGTTTCTCTATTTGTTCTAGATGGCAGTAACATAGATAACTGCTTTTATTTTATTGTTAAATTTGGTGTCTGATTTTTTCTTGTTATAATTATAATCTGAAGAAGAAGCTGTTGAAAAGTAAGTTAAAAATGTAAATACTAAATATATATTTTATGTTGTCTCTGAATTATTTAACGTTTCAAGTCGTACTTTGTTTCAAAACTCTTCGACTTATTCAAATTTTCATATTTTAAATTAGAGAGGTAAATTATAATTAATGAGAATTGTTGAATATTTGTGTATTATCTTTGTATATACCAAGCCTCATTGATAAGGCAAAAACCAGATGCAAAAATGATAAAAAACAAACTTTTAACACACGAATATTCATTGCTTTCTAAAACTGATACTAGGTGGCGGTAAAGTGAAGAATGCTTTTGTTTTATTGGTTAAATAAAGCTTCTGATGGTTTTTAAGTTGTAATTACGAACACAAGAATACATAAATACAATTAAAAAAGAAGTCTAAATATTGAAATATAGAGTTCTGACTCTAGTTTCAGATTTGTATAACGCTGTCAGAAGATTGACATTCTTTTAGAAGTCTTGCCTGATATGGATTTCAAGCCTTGATCTCGAACAGGAAATGCTTTTTAAAGATATTTCCTGACTTTAAGAAGTACTCCTTTAGCTCACATATCATTAGTGAGGTCAGTGACTGTATATGCTGATGGTTCTCTTATATAGACCTTGTCCGATGAATAGGTAACCACAATTAATCAAAAACTTTATATTCTGATGGTTTTCTCTTGTATATTCTTTGTCAGATGAATAGGTAACTACAATTAATGAAAAAGTGTAGGAAATGAAATATAGTATTGCTGAATTGGCTTGTCTGTTAAAGCAGCTTGACATAAATTCACAACCTGTGGTTTATAAATAAAAATTACATACACATCTTTTCATTTCTTCTTGTTCTTTTTAAATTATAGCTCAAACACAATAAATATACATAGTTGTTATGATGAAAAAATAAAATTATAGTAAAATATTGAAACCTGTGAAAATTCCTAAGACTAATTCTTGACAGATAAAATAAGTTAAAGATGATTGTAAATGCAGGGAATTTGAACTGAGACTTTCAATCACCCCTCAACTATCCACACTATCTCATACCATTGATAAACATGATGACACACATGTAGAAAATATAAATAATCATCAATATACATATCGTACTGAACCAACATCCATCAGAAGGTCCAGATTATCATCTCTCACATATATATATAATCAGTGTTCAGTTTATATTAACATTGCCAATCTTCATACTTTAATGGACAGGCATACCATTGAAAATCTGATGATGGAAAGCCCAAATTCCATGGTAATGCCAATATTACTGCCACACCCATGTTGGTCTAAAGTCACTCTGATCCCTCATGACTGATGAGTGCTGATTCAGCACGAATTATGTATATTGGTGATTATTTATTTTTTCTACATGGTGGATAGTTGAAGGATGCTTGAAAGTCCTAGTTTAAATCTCCTATATTTACAATTAAGCTCCTGATATATGAAGAATGCCTGTATTTCAAATATTTAAAGATAATGCAATCTTTGTACAACCCACCCTTCATTGAGAAATGCATGTTCTTGAACCATGTCTGAGCATAGAGATTAGAAAGTTTAAAACTGAAATTGTTAATGCATCTGATAGTCATTGGTTTACCTAACTTATACTAGATGGCAGTAAAGTCGTCGGCTGCTTTTGTTTTATTGGTAAGTATAGAAGTTTCATGGGTTTTTGATACAATTGCAATTTGAGGAATAAAGTGTCAAAAATACTAAAATAGATAGTTGCTACATTATTTGCAAAATTTATGCAATTAGTCAAATAGGAATTTGGTTGTAAATCTTTGTCTGATTTGAATTCCAGTTTTTAAACATGACAGGTAAAATAGAGTTAATAATGATTGTTGAGCCCATGGTCCAAACCTCATTAGCAAAGGCAAGTAGCAGAAGGTTTTTTTTTGATGATAGAGGTATAAAGGGGCAAAACAGGATATTTTGATACATGTGATAATGATTAGTTTAAGTAAATGATGCTAGGTGGCAGTAAAGTATAAAGCTGCTGTAGTTTTATTGGTTATATTAGATGATTGATGGTTTTGTTGTCCTAATCACCATCAAAGATAATAATGTTTCTCACTTAATGAAGGACTATACTGACTAAAAGCTATATTTGCTCAACCGTATTCAGATCTATGTAACTGTTTACACAAATTGACATCGATTGTCAACCACTTACTGATTAGAAATTTCAGGGTTTTAAACTTGATCAATAAAGTAGAATTAAAAATATTTGCTGAATGCATATTTACATTTTTCATACCTTAAGCCACATTGACAAAAGAAAGGGGTAGATATTCAAAAGCTAAAGATAGCTGTGTTAGATGCATTCCACTATTGCTCTTGTCTTATGGTTGCACTAGATGTTTGATTCCTTTTTATTACAATCATAGCCAGAGGTATAAAGGGTCTAAGATTAAGAAAACAAAATCTCTAAATAGTAAAATGTATTGTTGCTGATTTTGTTTCAGATATATGTGACTGTTCCAGAAGGACATGGGTTCAAAACTTTGGACTGATTTGCACCTTTTGACTGATTTGCATTTTGAATATATGTTACTGTTCCAGAATTGCAGGGATTCAAATCTTTAGACTGATTTGCAATTCCAATTTGAACATGACAGGTAAAGTGACGTTAATAACAATTGTCAATGCAGACATGGTTTCTCTACACATTCCAAATATCTTTAGCAAAAGCAAGTGCCAGAAGCTTGCTTGAGGATAGAAGTGCAAAAGTTCCCATTAGGAATTTTGAATGTATCTGATCATCATTGATTCTTCATGCTTTTTTTGTTACAATTGTAGCCAGAAAAAGAAAATGTCCCAAATTAAGAAAAAACTGTTAGTACTAAAACATATAGTTGCTAAATTTGTTGCAAATATATGTAACTATTCATGCAGGTTGGCTTGAATTCTAAACTTGTGACTGATTTGACTTGCAAGGTTTAAACTTTACAGATGAAGCAGAATTACTGATGATTTATGTATGTGCCCCTAATACATCATAAGCTTCATTGGCAGAGGCAATTGCAAGAACCTTGGCTGAAAATAGAAGTTGAAAAGCTCAAAATAGGACTTTCATATGTTTCTGATAGTCACCAATTTCACTAACTTACACAAGATGGTGGTAAAGTGGAAACATACTTTAGTTTTATTGGTTAAGGTATTTGATGACTTTTTACTTATTATTGTCACGAGAGCTATAAGATGTCTGACTTAAATCTATGCAACAGTTTCCAGCAGGGGTTAGGTTCATAACGTTTGGCTGATTTGAATTTCACATTATTATTGTCACGAGAGCTATAAGATGTCTGACTTAAATCTATGCAACAGTTTCCAGCAGGGGTTAGGTTCATAACGTTTGGCTGATTTGAATTTCACATTATGTCCTTGGCAGGTAAAGTACACTTAAGATGGATGCTAAATACATGCTGACAAGTGCTTGAAGCTTGTTTCGTATAGATGTTGAAATGTTCAAAATAGAATTTTAAATGAATCTCATTTATTTCTCTAACATATACTAGATGGCAGTGAAGTGAAGAATTGGTTTTATTTCAGTGTTAAGATATGTATTTGATGGTTTCTTTGTTATAATCAGAAAAACAAGATGTGTAAAATTTAATGAGAACTGTAGTTGCTGAACTGGTTTTAGATCTATATGTAGTGGTTCAAGTAGGTTGAATTGCATTCAAAAACAGTGATTGATTTGAATTTCAAATTTTAATCATGACGTGTAAAGTAGACTTAAAGATGGTTTTGAATACATGTATGTGGCATTCATCACACATCTCACGACTCAAAAATGAAGGCATGTAACAGAAGCTTGATTGAAAATAGAAGTTCAAAAGCTCAAAACAGAAATTTTGAATATAACTGGTAATCAACAGGGTCTTTACTTATTCTGCATAGTTGCTTTTATTTGAAAACTAAATAAAAATTGTAAATACTAAAATACATAGTTGCAGAAGTAGTTTCAGATCTATGTAAATTTTCAAGCAGGACATGGGTTCAAAACCTTTGATGAATTTGAGTTTCAAATTTGAAATGAGATAGGTAAATTAGAATTTACTTTGGACAGTGTAAGAAGATAGAGTATAATAAAATTACAATAAAACAAGGAACACTTTTGTTAATTAGAGAACATAATTGTATGACATCAAACAAACATTAAAAAAACTGCATATTTGTGTTTTGGGATTGCTTTTGTCTAATCATCAAATGCTAACAATTAAAACGTTTTCTTTCTTTGTCTTCCAATTTTTCTTCTCTGGAATTAAAATGATTATACACATTTATGACTGACATTAATAATCGATGAATATCAACTATGTATTTGAATAGTAATAAATTGATCCTCAAAAATTAGCAGAACAAAGTTTTATATACAGTAATCATATATCCAGCCTATATCATTTTTAAATTAAAAATGATGACTGTATTATAAACTTATATTACACTGAGACGAAAATATTTTTTTTATTTTAAATTTTCATTTAACTTTAAGCAATTGATGTGAAAAAAAAAAAAAATCCTAAGGAAAAACAATGTTATTGGTCATGGTTGAAATAAAATGGAGAAATTACAATAAAATATCTATTATTTAACAGGTAATTACATATCTGATAATAAATCAGTAGCAGTGTGATATATTTTAGGACACTCAGGGTGAAAGTGAAAAGCCTCAGACAATTATCAACATCTGCTGGGAGAGAAATAACAATTTTCAAGTTTTTCGTCAATGACGTTGGGTTTTTGTAGAAAAAAGGCAGATGACAATTTTGGCAGATAACTGATGATACTACATTTATTATTTTTTATTCTACTCATAAATCAGTTGCCAGATCTTCAAATCTATCGGAGCAACATGATTAAAGGTATTGCTATTCTTAATCACAATAAAGACCTCGAGTTTACATTATGTTTTATTAATTTATTTTTTTATAGATAAATCGCAATTAAAGATGATTGTTGAATGATTGTGGGCATTCCTTCTATATACCAAGTGTCTTTGATGAAGCAAAAGTCAGAAGCAAAAAATCCAAAAAAACAAAAACAAAAACAAACAATTTTTAAATACATTAAATATTCATTGCTTTCTATAACTTATACTAGATGGCGGTAAAGTGAAGAGCTGCTTTTGTTTTATTGGTTGAGTAAGATGTTTGCTGGTTTTTAGTTATAACTGCAGCCATAAGAAGTAGATATGTACAAGTAAGAAAGAATTGTAAATATTAAAATATAGAGTTGCTCAACTTATTTCAGATGTTTATAACTGTGTAAAAAGATTATTGTGGATTTAAAAGTTTTGACTAATATTAATTATTATTAAATTTGACATGGAATCTACAGTTTAAGACGTTTGCTGACTAGTTGTAGCCATTCTTCGCAACTAAATTCTGATTAGCAAAGACAAGTGACGTAACTTGTCTGAGCATGGAGGTTTTATTTTATCAATCAACTGTTGCAACATGATTGCTTCATTTAACTTCGAAGCTTGTACAATCCAATTTTTATTGCGAAAGGAATGTTCCAGACCCATATCCAAGAATAGAAGTTCTAAAGCTCAAGACAAAAATATATACTTTCACCTGATAATCATTAGCTTCCTTAAATTATATTACAATTAGATGGTAGTAAAGTGGGGAGTAGATTTTGTTTTATTAGTTAAGATAGAAGTTTGATAGGTTTTGGTGTAATCGCAACCAGAGGAATCAAGTGCCAAAAATTAAGGAAAAACTAAATACTAAAATATATAGTTGCTGAATTGGTTGCAGATTTATGAAATTATTCAAATCAGGTTCATGTACTAAATTTTTGTCAGATTTGAATTATAATTAAACTTGACAGGTGAAATAGAGTTAATGATGATTGTTGAATGCTTGTATGCATATCTTACACATCCCAAACTTCATTAGTAAAGGCAAGTAGCAGATAGTGGTCTGACAATACAGGTTTAAAAGTGCAAAACAGGATTTTTTAATGCATTTGACAATAATTGGTTTAGCTAATTTTGGCTAAATGATGTAAAGTGAAGAGCGGCTATAGTTTTATTAGTTATAATAGACAATTGATGATTTTTTAAAAATATAATCACCAACCGAGTAATAATGTTTTTCACTTAACAAAGAACTATAGTGACTAAATGATATAGTTGCTTAACTGGTTTCAGGCCTTTGTAGTTATTCGTTCAGGTTGACTTATGTTTTCAACCTTTTACTGATTAGATTCATGTAGATTTCAAAATGACCACTGAATGCACATTTGCATTTTTTGCACATCCCAAACCACATTGTTAAAGGCATGGAATAGATGTTCAAAAGCTAAACACAGAAATGTTGGATGCATGCAATAGTCATTAGTTTATTTTATACTGGATGAAAATAACATGGACAGTTGCTTTTGTTTTATGGTTGCATTAGGTGTTTGATTCAATTTTGTTATAATCGCATCCAGAGGAATAAATGCTCTAAAATTAAGAAAAATGAAAATTTTAAATGCCAAAATATATTGTTGCTAAATTAGTTTCAGATATATGTAACTGATCAAACAGGACATGGGTTCAAAACTTTGGTTTAATTTGAATTTCAAGTTTTAAACTCGATAGGTAGAGTTAACGATGATTGACCAATGCATGTTTGCATTCTTTGTATATCTCAAACCTCATTGGTAAAGGCTAGTACCCAAAGTTTGTTTGAGGATAGGTCAAAAGCTAACATAGGAATTTTTAAGTGCATATGACATCCATTCATTTCTCTTTCTTATTTGAGGTGGCAGTAAAGGGGAGACATTTTTATTGGTTAAAATAGGTGTTTGGTGACATTTTAGTTACAATTGCAGCCAGCAGTATAAGGTGTCTAACTATTGAAGAACTAAAGTTACTAAAATATATAGTTGCTGAACTGGTTTCAGATCTACATTTATGTAAATAGTTCAAGTGGAATTTTGGGTTCAAAACTATTGATTGATTTGAATTTCACAGATTGCACCTAGCAGGTCAAGCAGATCTAAAGACAATTGTTAAATACATGTATGTATTTCTTGTCCATACCAAACCTCATTTGAAATGGCAAGTGCATGGTTGAAGCTTGTTTTGGATAGACTCAAATGCTCAAAAAAAAAAAAAAAAATTAAATGGTACTAATAATCATTAATTTATCTAACATATACTAGATGGCAATAAAGTGGACAGTTGCTTATGTTTTATTGTTCAAGTTAAGTATTTGATGGTTATATGGTCACTAAAGTTTCTAAAAAAAAAGGAAAGACTGAATATTAAAATATATCTTCGCTAAACTAATTTTAGATTTATATGTAGCTTTTCAAGCAGTTTGACTTGGGTTTAAGAACCGTGATTGATTTAAATTTCAAGTTTTAATCTTGACATACACTGTGGAATTAAAGATGGTTATTGAATTAATGTACACTGTATGACATGCCCATTTCGAGCCTCAATAGTAAATGCAAGTGACAAGGGTTTGATTGAAAATACAAGTTGAAAAGCTAAAAATAGATATTTTGAATGCAATCAATTATTATTGGTTTTTCTATTTATTTTGGATAGCAGTAACATGCAAAGTTGCTTTTATTTTATGGTTAAGTTCAGTGTTTGATTTTTTTTGTTATGCGCATACTCCAAGAGAAAAAACTGTTGAAAACTTAGTTAAAGATATAGATACTAAAATACATCATTGCTAAAGTTGTTTCAGATCTATGTACCTTTTCAAGCAGGACTTGGGTTCAAAACCACTGATTCATTTGAAATTTCAATTTTAAACTTGACATGTAGTATTTATGATGATTGTTGAATGCTTGTATGCATTCTTTGCACATACCAAACCTCAATGGTAAAAACCAGAAGCTTATCTATGGATTTAGGTAAAAAAAAAAAAAAACCACTTTACATCTAATATTCATTGCTTCCTATAACTTATACTAGAGGGCAGTAAAGTGAAGAGCTGCTTTTATTTTATTGCTTAAGTGAAATGTTTGATGAAGTTTTAGTTATAATCACAGCCATTGCAGCAAGGTATCTACAATTAAAAGCAATCTGTATATGCTAGACTAAATAGTTGCTAAACCAGTTTCAGATCTATGTAACTACTTTAGAAGATTGACATGGGTTCAGAAATTCTTGACGAATACAAATTTCAAGCTTTATATTTGACAAAGAAAGTAGTTTTAAAGATGTTTGCTGAATAAATATATGTATTATCTTTCTAGCTGGAGCCTCACTAATCAAGGCATATGACTTGTCTGAGAAAGAGGTTTAAAAGCTAACACTATTATAGGCATATCTTTGCCTCATCTAACTTTTTCAAGAGGGCAGCAATAATAGAGAGCTGCTATTATTTTATTGGTCAAGTTATGGGATTGATATTTTTTTGCGCTATAATCACAGCTAGAAGAAAATGGTGACTACAATTCCTGAAGAACTGTAGTGAATGAAATATATAATTGCTCAACTGGGTAACTGTTAAAGTAGGCTGACATGGATTCACAACTTGTGAATGAATAAAATTTTCTTGTTTCAAACTTACAGGTACAGTACAATTGAATATGATTGATGAATGCATGTTTGCATTTCTAGTACAAGTCACGCTCACAGGTAAAGGCACGTTTTAGAAGTCTGTCTGAGAATAGAGGTTCATAAGTTTAAAACAGAAATTATGGATCCATCTGATCACCATTGATTTACCTAAGTCATACTAGATGGCAGTAAAGTTACGAGCTGTTTTTGTTTTATTGGTTAATATAGGGGTTTCATGGGTTTTTGTTTATATTCCCAACCTGAAAAATAAAACTTTGAAAATTAAGGCAGTAGTTGCTGAATTGGTTGCAGAGGTATGTAATTATTCAAGCAGGACTTGGGTTTTAGGCCTTTGATTGGAAATTTCAAGTTTTAAACTTGATAGGTAAAATAGAGTTAATGATAATTGAAAAAATGCCTGTATCCATTCCTAAACCTCATTTGTAAAGGTAAGAACAAGAAACTTGTCTGAGATTAGGAGTACAAAAGTTTAAAAATATGACAAACACTGATCTCTCTTGCTTATTTGAGGTGGCAGTAAAGTGAAGAGCTGCTTTACGTTTAATGGTTAAGGTAGATGTTTGACGATTTTTTAGTTATGATCACAGACAGAAGAAAAAGGCATTTACAATCAAGGATGAAGTATAAATACAAATATTTAGTTACTAAAGTATTATCAGTTCTACATAACTATTTAAGCTGGCTGACATAGGTTCAAAATCTGATTGATATGAATTCTAAGTTTTAACCTTGACAACAAAAATAGAGTAACCTTATGCATTCTTTGCACATCCCAAGTCTCATTCAGTAAAGCCAAGTCGGAGAAGCGAAAAAGCATAGAGGTTCAAAAGGTCACAATAGGAATTTTAACATCTGATAACCATTGGTGCCTCTAACTTATACTAGATCGCAGTAACGTGAGAGTTACTTTTGCTTAAGTTTGTTGTATCATATCTTTTTTTGTTACAATCACAGCCAGAAAAATAAGGTGTCAAAAATTCCAGCAGGTTGTCTTGTGTGCAAAATCTTAAGACTGATTTCAATTGCAAGTTTGAAACTTGACAGGTAAATTAGAGTTAATGATGGCTAATGAACACGTGCATCTCTAGTACAGTCAGAGATTTCATAGGTAGAGGCAAGTAGAAGTAGTTTGTCTTACAATAGATTTTCAAAAGCTCAAAATAGGAACTTTAAATTCATCTGATAATCATAACTTATATGTGATGGCAGTAAAGTGGAGACCTGATCTACTTTTATTGGGTGATGTAGTTGTCTCATGATTTTTAAGCTATAATCGCAATATAAGGTGTCTGCAGCTAATGAAGAACTAAAGTTACTAAAACATATAGTTTCTGAATTAGTTTCAGTCTATGTAACAGTTCTAGTGGAATTTGGGTTAAATATCTTTGATTAATTTGAATTTCAGAATTTATGCTTGGGAAGTAAAGTAGGCTTAATGGCAGTTAGTAAATGTACATATGGATTCCTTGTTGATCCCGAGCTTCATTTGCAATGGCAAGTGCATGCCTGAAGTTTGTTTTGGATAAAGGTTCAAATGCTTGAAAGAGAATTTTAAATGGATCTAATAATCACATGGTCACCATTCTTTATGCTTACGCATAGTTGTTTTTCACAGAGGCAAAACTTTCTATACAATAGCACTACTCAGTGCAAGCCAGAATAATCAATGGATGCAAGAAGATTAGGGCATAAAATCCCTATCTAGTTCCTCTGTGAAAAACAGCTTGTGTATGCCTAAAGAATGGTGATCATGTGATGTTTGATGGATTAATATTAATCCTGACCAATAGGATTATGATAACTATGGTTATTAAAGACCAAAGAGACTAAAAAGTATGGTTTGCTGAGCTGAGTTCAAATCTATGCAACTATACAAACTAATGAGCTTAGCTTGAAAACATTATTGTGTTTTCATTTTGAACTCAAAGATTTATAGTTAGCTAAAAAAGTAAAAAGTGGCTGCTGGAGGGTTGCATTAAATCCTAAGATCTAGGGTGCAGTGCTCTCAGATTCAAAGCTCCTCACTGATAAAAGCCACAAGCTAGAAACTAGTCTGGAGATATTGGATGAGTAGGCACTAGATAGAGATTTCATGCATTAACCTTTCTGCATCCATTGATTACTCTGGCTTGCACTGAGTGGCACTATTGTATGGAGAGTTTTGCCCTTGTGGATCTAATAATCATTAATTTATCTAACATATACCATATAGCAGTAAAGTGGACAGTTGCTTTTGTTTTATTGTTTAAGTTATATATATATAATATACAAATCAATATATATATATATATATCAAAATACAGTACAATTTATATAAATTATATTCTTTTAGAATATAATTTACTGTATTTTGATATATATATTGATTTGTATATTACATATATTGTGAAACGAATACAGATATCAAACTTTATTTATTATATATATATATATATTTGCTATAATCACAGATAGAACAATAATGTGTCTACAATTAAAGGAAGAACTGTAAATAATAAAATTTATAATTGCTGGTATCGCATCTATAGAACGGTTCATGCAGGTAGACTTGATTTCAAAACCTTCGACTGATTTGAATTTCATTTGACACGTAAAGTAGAGATGACTGAATGTTTTTTTGTCTTCCATTTTAATGTATACAATTCTAATATTTGATAAATTAAGTTTATGGCCAGATTTCTTTTAATGTCCATAAATACCCTTTTATGTGCTCTGTTGTAAAGATGTTTACTTTGGGATTGAGAGATTAGCCCTCAATTCTACATAATATGCAAAGTTATATATGGGTTGGTTGCATTGAATTTTGTAGATAATTTGGGGTATGGATTTAGCGGGTAGTTTATACTTGGAATTAAGCAGCTTGATTAGTGGAGGGGGAGTTCAAAAGTTTCCGTTATACTTTTTCTGCACATATTCTTTTTAATTTTTCTGAGACTTTCAGGATATATGGAAGGCTAATCCATTTTTTAATCTTCATTGATTGAGGCTGTGGATTTTCTTTACGTTTTTTTTTTTGTAAAATTTGTTGATAGTATTAACGATTTTATTCTGATTGTATCCTATATTTTATCTATGTTGTTTGTTCTGTAAATCTTGAATTTTGCACAATTTATCATTTCTATGTGAAAAACCATTCATTTCACCATATTTATATGGCATTGGTGTTAATGACTTGGGATGGAATGCTTTGCTTATATTAATTGGTTTTAATATGATACTATAGTTCACCAAAATTAAAATGCCTCTGAACATACAGGTTCAGAAGTTTTATTTCTTAATCTTTGCCTTTCTTCTCCATCATCCAAGTTAATGGTGAAGCTTGTTCTAATGTTTGATGAATTCTTATAACTTGTGTTTCTGTCAAACAGGATTAACGTATCATCAATGTATCTAATGTGTATTTGTGTTTGAAGACATGAATTTACGAATGCTAACGTTTTCAATTGTGAGATAAAAACAGCAAATAATTCTGCTAATAGGGAACCCCATTGACCATCTGTATTCCATTTTATAATATTTTTTTCATTTGTTATGGCTGTGATACCTCCAACAATCCATTTCAAGACATCCATGATGAATTCTTTTTTTTATGTGGCTCATAATTAATAATCTGCAAATTCACTTATAATTTCAATTGATTAATTTGTGGAACAGAACCGTAAAGTTCTTTGTTATCTAGTGATGCAATTTTATTTTTAATATCCACTTTCATGTGAAGCAGTCGGATCTAAGTTCGATCCTAGCTTCATGATCTTTCACATGTAGCCAACTTCAAACCCTTGTACTAACTTTGAATTTCCGATGCAATGGGGCTTTATGCGTTCAGTCCACGCTAGTTTCCTTAAAGAAAAACTATTATAAATGTGTGTTAAAATTAATTCATTTGAGATTTAAACTAATCATTTCTATTAATAAATTCATGTTAGAATTATTCATGAATTTATATATATTATAACTGCGTGGATTGTGCGTATATATATTTATAAATGTTTAAATATATATAATTGTTCGAAAGTTTCATTGCGTCGGGAATGTTTATTTTACTTTTAAATAATATGTTAAATTTTTAGTGATTAATAGCTACATTCTTTCGATAAGCTTTCAGATTTTCTCTTTCCAAAACAATGGTTAAAGTTTTTATTAATTAGAAATAGATAAGTCTTTAAAATGTTAGGACGGTCCTAATTAAAATCATTTTCTGATATTAAAAATTCATTTTCTAATTAGAAAATGAATTCAAGTTAATGAGTTTGAAAGCCTTATCAAAGGAATGTATCTAAAAACAACTAGTAAATTTTTTGTAAGATTGATTTAGTCTAAAGGCATCAGATACAGTATAAAGAGCCCAGGAAAAGTTTCCAAGCAGCTATTATTCCTCATTAAGAGAAGCCATATATATTTCATTAGAGAAGAAGCCGCCCAGTTAAATTATGAAGTAAAATAGTGTTTCTACCATGGTGGGGGGGGCTTAACTTCAAGAGTCTGACTACTGTTCCTTAAGTCCCCTGAAAATCTTTAATGTGGCTGCAATATAAAAATATATATACCAATCGTAAGCTTCCAAAACCTTAGAGAAATCCATCAAAATGCTATTCACCTAATTTTCAAAATGCGCGCATACGTTTCATCCAACTGGACTCTGCCTTGTGGAAACTCAGAAGTCAACCATGAAGAAATGGTAATATATTTCCTTTTGAACCTGGCCAGTTCTGAACTTTAAGTTAAAACATCTTTAAGCTATCTACTGTAAAATTGTCTTTTTGTTAATGTTATTTTAAATTATGTAGTAAGTCTCTATCTTAATCTCTAGTCTTTAAATTTAATATTTAACTTTCTCTTTTCTTACGATGGCGGTTCATTTATTATATTATATATATTGTGTGATTTATTAATGTTGTTTATTTTTTTATTATATGCCAATAATAACTTCAACTCGATAATAATTTCCTTCGTTGCATTTGCCTTGTTAAATGATATTATATTTATTTTTACAGTAATTCTTACCTACTAGAACTATTTTGATACAGTTCTATTAATTATCGAGTTGAATGATTTGTACAATTTTTGCTATTTTATTAATGGCTAATAACAACAAATTATTAGCTCAATTTTAACCTATGCTCCCGGCCACTTTACTGAATTTATAATAGTTATGTATTCACATTAATTTATTGTTTCACAAAAAGGTTGATAAAGGAATTAAATGAATATATATATTCTAATTCAAATTTTATACTTTCTAGTAATATTCAGGAAGGGCATGGGATTTAGGGCATAATTAATATAATTTCTAATTGCATTAAATACTTTTTGATTAAAGCACGTTTGACTTTAATTTAACTTGATCAGGTCATCACGTAGAGCACTCTTTATATAAATTGGGTATTATTATTTAAATACGATGATTGCCAAGTCATCATTTTCCGAACGTTGCTGACGCGAGCCATCTCCTGTTTCATAGGCTTGTCCTCGGTGATATTTCTATTAGTTTAATTATCTAGGAAGAAAGCACTTCCTCCACTTGCTCGTTTTAATTTTGGAACACCAAAGGTTCGAGGCTACGACCCGACCTGGTTTTCCCTGTGTTCTATGGATCCTTCATATAGGGCATCGAAGACTTGTCAAATACAAGCAGCCCTGCTATTTTCTCAAATCACAGATAAGCCATTATTTTTCATATTTATTCTTATAGCTCATAAGTCGTCAGTACCGTTTATTTTTCAGTTCCAGTAAAGCCCGCTCTCATGCTCGTAAATCGTGATGAATTGATTTTATTAAAGTCGAACAAATTCATGTTTATTTATAATTAAATAAGTTTTCTATTAAATATTAAAGTTATGCCCTAAATACGTATCTTGCTCTTTGTGAATTGATTTGCGAATGTGAAAATAAATGTCACATTCTTTCCTTTAGAATCAGAATAATAATTTCAGTCATAGCCAAATACCTTTATCTACCTTTATTTTCTTGTCGGGGGCATATACATATATTTATCATATAATATTGCGTAATAGTATTGGCATATAATAAGGACTGCCATTCTTGTTGTAAATATAAATTCTGTTTAAAGACTAGAGGTAATCTATATAATCACAATCTAAAAATTGAACAAAATTATAATTATTATTAAACATTTTATTAACACATTTGGGTTTTTTTTTAAACTTTCTTTCTTATTCAAATTATTTTAATATTAATGCTCACTGTCTGTATTGGCAACCCGAACATATATATATGAGTTGACTTATAAAGATTGTTAGTTATTTTATTATACTTTATTAGAGTTAGATCAGGAGTCTCATTAATCATCATCATCCGTTGAGCTAGTTCCTTGGCGCATAGTCATGTACCGTCGATATATGTCATCCATTGATTTGATCTGAGCTCGTGAGTTGGGTTTGAATTCAGTTTGAACCACCTGAGTTTGAATCCAACTTTGAGTTTGGGTTTGTTGATGTGTTGGCTTCTTTTTGACCGGTACACATGTTTTTAATTTTATCAATGAACTTGTATGATGATTTTATAGGGTACTCTTTAAGTCCTAAATCTTCCATATACCAGATAAGATTAATCTTGGCTGCTTTGTAAAAATATGATTCACCGAAATCAAGTATCAGCCTTAATGAAAAATTGTTTTTGTGAAATTTAATGTTTGCAAAGATTTTAAATGTAATTGTGGAAGAAGGATACATCTTAAAGTAAACACTTTGCAGATATATTTCCTCAAAACTAATGTAATAAATTTATCTTTTGTGTATTTTAAGTAATACAACATTATTTTAGTGAATTTAAAACTTTTAATTTGCAAATTTAATTTCATTCAATAGTCATCTTTATTCATTAAAACAAGCCAATTTATCTTTATCTTTTTTAAAGCATATAATATCTTTATCATTTATATATGTTCTGATGTCATTTATCTTATTAGACCAAAGGTTTTTGTGCACGTCCAATACCAAACTCAAAATTCTTGCAGTTTTCTCTTATCCTTGTACAAACCATTCTCAAATTTAATTTCAATATTGGAAATTAGTGCCATTTTGGGATTCTTCGAAGTTCCACCTATGAATTTGGAACTGTTATCTATAATTTTACATATTGTTATCTGGTGGTTGAATAAGTTGATCCAATTGTCTCTATTATCACCAAATTCTAATTTCCAGCCTTGTTTATTCACTAAGAATCACACTTTTCTGACATATTTATCTTTCCATTTTAAAGCAATCTGTTTATGTTTTATATCTATTTCCTTTGGTACCATGTAATTCCTATATATTAGCTTTTTTCAGCATGTGTCAGCTTTAATTAATTTACGACATCCTTGTATTATTGAGCTCAATAGAATTTCTTTCAATTTTAGTAATATTTTTTTGTGTTTAAAAATTGCTTTTAATGTATACATTGCAAAACCTTGGGGAAATTTTAAATTATAAGCAGTTACGCAAAAATTCTAGAATTTTTGTTTTCTCACCAAATTACAATAAATCTTAAACGCTGACTTATATGGGTCAAAACGATCCATTATCTTTCTTAAAATAAAACCAATAATTTTTTTTTTCTGGATTACTCTAATATTAAAAAAAATATTAGGAACATTCATACAGTAGTAATTATGCTGCCCTTCAAATGTTCATTGGTGAAGTTATAAGTATCAAAATTAAATGTCAGGCTTATGCTTTCGAGGTCTTTTAACCTCATATTCATAGCCGAAGAGTGAGAAACATTATGGTGTTGTTGATGTATGCTAATATATGCAAATTAAACTTTATATGTAAAACAATTTTTATTATATACAGATCGATCAGCTTGTCCATTTCTTAGAAATAGAGAAACATGTGTCTTTTCTATTAATAGTATGCAGATCATTTATAATGAAGTATGCCTCCTTTATTTTTTTTGCTTTTTATTAATATTTAGCATGTTTTCAATATGTAAAATATAGTATTCCTAGAATTTATCTTCTTTAGTGTACCCAGCTTTTATGTTCATTTGGTAATTATTTTAATATGTAAAAATGTTTAATCTTAATATTTAAGTAACCCACTTCTACAATTTAAAATAATTGCTAAATGTATATAAAAGGTGGAATCATTAAAGAAGATAAATTGATATGAATATGGTATTTCACATATCGAAAGCATGCTAAGTATTAATTAAATCAAAGTTTAAATTATTAAGATTACTTTTTCTATATGAATGTTCATAACATTTATTTGATTATTACAGTAAACCAGAAAAGAAAAAATTGTTGGTTTTGTTTACAAAAAATCTCATATAGGAAATTTTTGCTGCATGTAAAAATTGTTAGTTCATCTAGATTACACTTGGTGGCATTAAAGTGGAGAACTGCTGTTATTTTCTTGGTTAAGTTAGATAATTGATGGTTTTTTGTTATAATCATAGCCAGATGAATGTGGTATTAATGAAGAACTGGTTCAGATCTACGTAACTGTTGAAGCAGGTTGACATGGGTTCTCAACCTGTGATTGTTTAAAATTTCCAAATTTTAAACTTGACAGGTGAAGTAGAGTTAAATATGATTTGGGAATGCATGTATGCATTCCTTATATAATCGAACGCTTATCGAGAAAGGCAAGTACCCGAACCATGTTCAAGAATAGGAGTTCAAAAGCTCAAAATAAAAATTGTGTGTATCTGATAATCATTGGTTCACTTAATTTATACTAGATGACAGTAGTGATGTGAGCAGCTTTTGTTATTGGTTAAGATAGAAGTTTGATGGATTTTTGTTGCAAAGCAACCAGAGCAATAAAGAGTCAAAATGAAGGAAAAACTGTAAGTACAAATTGGTTGCTATGTAATTATTGAAACAGGATTTCAGTTCTGAACCTTTGACTCATGAATCTCAAGTTTTAAACTCGGTAGGTAAAAAAAGAGTCGTCGTGATTTTTTAATGCATGTACACATTTTTTGTACATCCCAAACCATTATTAAAGGCAAATACCAGAAGAGTATCTGAGGACAGAGGTTTCACAGTGCAAAATAGGATTGTTTGTTGGGCATATGATGATGATTGGTTTAATTAAATTAAGCTAGGTATCTGTAAAGTAGAGAGCTGCTATGGTTTTATTGGTTAAATTAGGGGATTGATGTTTTTTTGTTATAATCACTCCCACTGGAATAAGGTGTCTACAATTAGTGAAAAACTTTAATGACTAAATGATGTAGTTACTGGACTGATTTGACATTTGTAGAACTGTTCATGCAGGTTAACTATGACTGATTTAAATTTCAAGATTTAATTTTTACCTGTAAAGTAGAGATAAAGATGCTTCCTGAGTGCATGTATGTAATATTCTTTGCACCTCTAAAACCTCAGTAGTGAAAATAGATGACAGAAGCTTGATTGAAAATAAAAGTTCAAAAGATCAAAACAGAAATTTGGGGTGCAACTTACTCTGGATAGTAGTAACATGGATAGCTACTTTTGTTTTATGGTTAAGTTTGATATTTATTTTGTAAGAGGTATAGCCTGAGGAAAAAAGTGTTGAAAACTAAGCTAAAATGTAAGTACTAAAATATATAGTCACTAAAATGGTTTCAGATTAATGTAACTTTTCAAACATGACAGGTTCAGAAGCCTTGACTAATTTGAAATCTCAAGTTTTAAAATATACAGCTAAATCAGAGTTAATGATGATTGTTCAATGCTTGTGCGCATTCTTTGTATATATAAAGTCTCAGTGATAAAGCAAAAATCAGAAGCAAACACACACACAAACACAACAAAACAACTTTTAAATACATCTAATATTCATTGCTTTCTATAACTGATACTAGATGGCAGTAAAGTCTAGACGGTTTTTGTTTTATTGGTTAAGATGTTTGATGGGTTTTTTATTATAATCGCGGCCACTAAAATAAGGTGTCTACAATTAAGAAAGAATTCTTAAACATTAAAATACATAGTTTCTAAACTCATTTAAAATTTATATAATTCTTTATGAAGATTCTCATTCGTTTAGAATCCTTGACTGATGTGAGTTTTAAGATTTAAATTTAACTAGGAAGTAGCGTTTAAGACGTTTGCTGACGTGCATTTATTGTCTCATCCAAGCCTAAACATAGCTTTTAAAAGTAACTTCCAAAAATGAGCTATAATCAGAATTAAAGCCAAAATGGGGAAATGCAATTTTCAAATTCAAAATTGACAACTTGTAATTTGTAAAACTCTCCATACAGTAGTGCCACTCGGTGCAAGACAGAGTAATCAATGAATGGAAGAAAGTTTGTGCATAAAATATCTATCTAGTGCCTACTATCTAATATCCCAGACTAGTTTCTAGCTTGTGGCTTTCATCGGAGAGAAGACTTGGATCTGAGAGCACTGCACCTACATCTTAGGATCTAACACATCCTTTCAGCAGACACGTTATACCTCTTTGGTTACCTACAAATCTATGAGTGTAAAATTGAAAACAATAACATTTTCAATCCAAGCTTATTAGCTTACATAGTCATATAGATCCTATTACTCTGGCTTGCACTGAGTGGCACTTCTGTATGGAGAGTTTTGCTTGTTTTAATAGCTTGAGCAAGCATAAGAAATGGCGTTCATGTGATGTTTAGTTGTTTAAACATTTAAAAAGGTGTGGTAACTATAAGAGATATATGTGCAGATACTTATACCTCTTAAAAACTAACATTTGGGAAACAAAATAACAGTTACCATTTTTTTATATTGATATTTGTGTTTAATTAATATAAAAAATAAGTGATTGATGAAATTCGTACAGATACTACTGTTTTGATAAAATAGTTCACAGACAATGAAATGAAAAGAAACATTAATACAGAAACTATAGAATTTAAGAATTAAAGTTACACATGTAAATGTTCTGAAGCACTGTTATGGGTATTTGGAAAAAGCAAATTCAGTATTAGATACTAATCCTAAAATAAAATTTCCCCTTGCAAGTCTTGTATCACCCACCAGCACAAATATATAGCTACAATCTTTCTTTTTTACGTGAAATAAGCCTAAGAATCTGAAAAAGGTTATTAAAAAGTTCAAATGAAGATGGTTTGTTTGATATCAAATCATCCAGGTGAAATACAAATCCATCTTATAAACGTAGTTATTATCTGGGATACTTGATTTTAAAATAGTTGCACATATTAAAATAAATACCTACATATTTCAATGAAAAGATTTCTTATATTAAATAAATGCAAATATTAATATGTTATTCTGTTGTCCTAATATAATCTTTTAACAGGTCTCATATCTAATTATAATACCTCTAACAGTTATCACACCTTTCTAATTTATATAAATTGCAAGTCAATTTGTCTGTTTTTTAAAATGAATATTCCATTTAGACACTTGCACCCTGTTAGGTGCTGAGAACTGCATTTAGATGCTCCTAACTGTTTACGCCCAACAGTATCACTTTGGTAACACACTCATTGGCCTATTTTGAAATGTAACTCGTTCATAAATAGTTGGTTATATATAGAGCTCACAAAATTTGTAAACACAAGCTTATTAAATTAAGTCGTGACACCTGTCTTGATTTTTTTGTAATTTTTTTTTGTGTAAGTATACTGAATTTAGCTTATTTGTATTTGTACGATTTGTATGTGTTTGTTGATAAATATATTTTTTGTTTTTATTTAGTGCTAGTGATTTTGTGAATGAGGCTTTGCCCGCTATGTTAATATATATACATATTTATTTTACATACCATGAAATAAGTTAATAAATTATTTCTTCACATTTAATTTTATGTATATCATTCAAGCATTGGTGGTCGAGAGGTCGGCGACATCTGCTTTGCAGGTGGTTGTCCCGGGTTAGCGGGTTCGCTTCCCAGTTGATGCTATGACACATGAGAAAAAATTTTTTTTTTATGTATATCCAACAATTTTCATTAAATTTTCTGATGGAAATTGACATTTAAAAGTTGGGTTATGTAAAAATATGTTAGAATTCGTGTAGACATTTTCCTAAAGTAAGTGCATGTTTTATGAAAATATTGTAAAGAACTTGTTTATCATTTATAATTATTTTTTTTCTAAAATGTGTACACTTATTTCAGAATATTATTTCTAAATATGGATAAATGGTTCAAGAGAAACCATATCAGTGTAGACACAGAAGTTCTTACTGAAGCAGTAAAAATAAAGAAATGAGCCCAACAGCGACACTTTATAAGAAATAGAGGATTACAATGAATCACATTTACGATATGGATTTACATTTTCTGTTGGTAATTATAATGATTGCCACAGGAATAAGGAGTTGATTAATGTAGAACTATAGTTACTACAATATATAGTTGCTGAATTGGTTTCAGATCTCTATAACTGTTCAAGCAGGTGGACTTCTTTACAACCCTTTACTGATTAAATTTTCAAGTTTTATACTTAACAGATAAACTACAGATAAAGATAATTGCTGAGTACATTTTTTTGCATATTCCAAGCTACATTAATAAAAACAAGGAATAGATGTTAAAAAGTAAAAAAATCGAAATGTCAGATACATCTGGTAGTCATTAGTTGTTCTATCTTAATCTCTTTGGATGTAACATGGAAGGTTGCTTTTTTATAGTCAAATGGTTGATACATTTTTGTTATAATCACATCCAGAAAAATAAAGTGTCTAAAATTAAGAAAAACTAAAATGCTAAATATTAAAATATATTGTTGCTGAATTGATTTCAGATCCATGCAACCGAGCAAGCAGAACATGGATTCAAAACCTTGGACAGATTTGAATTTCAAGATACAAACTTGACAGATAGAATTAGTGATATTTGATGAAAATTTTAAATCAAACATAGCTTAATATACATGTAAACAAAGAAAGTAAATCACCCTTCCCCAGGCTATGACTTGAAAGCACTCTAAATGTTGAACAAAGTACCAAGAATAGAATCAATCCATCTATTCGTGGTAGCTATGATGTTTATGAGCATACCTTCGTCAACATTATTGGTAATTCAGAGTGAAATTTGGCACTTAACAATTATTAAACTCACAATTAATTATACAAGGCTGGAGATGGCATTTCACTTTTAATACCTTGATTGTAATAATTAAACAAGATTTAATATGTAAATTTTAAATTAAACATATACATTGAGTTACATTTAATTTAAAATTTGCATATTAAGTCTTGTTTAATTATTACAATGAAGATGTTAAAAGTAAGATGACATCTCCAGTCTTGTATAATTAATTGTGAGTTTAATAATTTTTTAGTGCCATATTCATCTGGTTGATAAATTAATTTTACACTGAATTATCAACAATGTTGACAAAGATATGTTTATTAACATCAGAGCTACCAAGAATAGGTAGATGCATTCCATTCTTTTTTTCCATATGTCAAAGCATCAGCCAGGAAGCAAACCCGCAACAACAGTCTGCAAGCAACTGCTTGCTTGCAAGGCAGTTGCGCTGACCTCTCAGCTACCAACGCTTGACTTTATTCTATTCTTGATCTTTTGTTCGACATTTAGAGTGCTTTCAGTCATAGCCTGGGAGAGGTGATTTACTCCCTTTGTTTTGATATTTGATGAATGAATGTATGCATTCCTTATACATCCCAAACCTCATTTCTAAAGGCAAGTTCCAGAAACTTGCTCAAGAATAGAGATACTAAAGCTCAAAATAGTAATTTCAAATGCATCAGATAATCATTGATTTCTCTAACTGATACTAGATGGCAGTAAAGTGAAAAACTGCTTTTGTTTTATTGATTAAGGTGGATATTTTATTATTTTTTTGTTATAAGCACAGTCAGATCAATAAAATACCTACAATTGTCTTGTGTCGAAAACCTTTGACTGATCTGAGTTTGAATTTTTAATCTTGACATGTAAAGTAGACTTAAAGATGGTTTCTGAGTGCATATATGCAATCCCTGCACTTCTTGAGCCTCAATATTGGAGGCATCTTTTGAAAATCTCTTAAAATAGAAGGTTAAAGGCTGCAAGCAGACAGTTTAGATGCATTGGATTCTCATTGGTTTCTCCACTTTTTCTGGATCACAATAACATACAAAGTTGATTTTGCCACAGTCAGAAATAATGTGTCTAAAATTAAAAAACGACTCTAAATATTAAAATATATAGCCACTGAGTTGGATTTAAAGGTTTATGTAAATGTCCGAGCAATACTGGCTTCAAACCCTTTTACTGATTTGAAATTCAAGTTTTGAACTGGTCTAGTATACTGGTAGTGGTAAAGATGGTTGTTGAATGCTTATATGCCTATTTTCATGCTGATCCTCATTGGTAAAATCAGGTGCCAGATGCATGTCCAAGGAAAAAGGTTCAAAAGCTCAAAAGAGGAAGCACTTGATAATCAATGGTTTATTTAACTGATTCTAGATGGCAGTAAAATAGTAAACTGCTATTGTTCTGTTAGTTTAGATAGTTGATGGTTTTTTTTTGTTATAATCATAGCGACAAAAACAAAGTGTCTACAATTAACGAAGAACATGTAGTTATTATAATATATGGTTGCTGAATTGCTCTGTAAATGTCCAAGCAGGTTAACATGGATTCACAATCATTGTCTGATATGAATATTAGGTCTTACACTTAGCTGGTAACTTAGAGTTAAATATCATTGCTAAATGCATGTAATCATGTCTTGTCTAACTTCCACCAATGTTGGTAAAGGCAAGTGCTAGAAGGTTAAAATAGGAATTTTGGATGCATCTGATAATCATTGGTTTATCTAACTTATACTGGATGGCAATGAAGTGCAGAGTTGCTTTGTTTTTATTCATAGATTTAGGTGTTTGATGGTTTTTTGGATGTAATTACATTCTCCAGAATAATATCTTTACAATTAATGAATTATATACTAAAACATATAGTTACTGAACTGATTTTGATTTGGGTTCATATTTGAATTTTAAGTTTTTATAAATCACCAGCAGGAAGATATTAGAAATTCCCTTTAAATTCATGAGTGAGCAAATGAACTTATTTGCCAGGGTGTTTAATATTTGCATTATTCATGTACACTTTCTGGTAAATATGCCAGTAAAATCTGGGGCAAACTCTTATATTTTGTTTGCCTGAGGTTTTTTTAAAATATTAATAAACAATTGAAATTTCCTTAATTGCATTAGATGATGTTTGTCTTTGTTTTCTGTTCTCAATTGTCTGAACAATATTAAAGATCTCTTTCTCTCCCTGGATTTAGCCGTAGCCAATCATCATTAACTTTTGATCATAGTAAATTAAATTTTCTAGGTAAGCAGTGACCTGGTGGTGCCCTCAGTGATCAAAATGGATATAAGTGACTATTATGATATATATATATATGAAAAACAAAACAAGTTTTATATACGTAAAAACCTCCACAATTAGCATATTATTACTAATTTTAAATACTTTTAAAAAAACTTTAATATCTTTTGGTATCTAAAACTTTAATAAGTTTTAACATTTACTTTAATATTTCTTGACTTTAACTAAGCTTATTATCATCTTTAATATATAACTTATTGGTAATTATTCTTTTGTATTTTTAATACTACAGGAACAGATCAGCCTTTAAACAGAGGGAAGAGTACTATTGATAGGATAACCATCAATAATACCCATGGCCATATCAGGCTACATGCAGCATAACACAACTATATTTCCTGACTGTGGCCCATCTCGATTGCTGAATAAAAAACCTGCCACCCAAAGCATTTTGTTTTGAGAATCAAATTCATATGCCAGAGAAACATATTATAAAGCCAGCATGCTCAGATGACAGGCATACAACCCAGAGCTTGAAATATCCCAAGCTAGCTCCTACTCTTAATCAGGAGTCCAGCACATTAATGTAACACACATAAACATTTATCTCTTTAAACAAATGGTGGCACAGTAACAAGAGAGAGAGATTAAACCAAATAACATTTAAGCAAATATTATTTATTCATGCACATATATTTACTATAAAATAATATGAAAATTTACATAAAAATATAAATGATCATTCAACCTAAATTTTATAATAGTCCTTTGTTAAAGTTCATTTCATTTAAAAATAGTGTCTAAAGACAATTGTAAGGGGAAATATATTTATCTAGGTTTTTTCATGATATTAGAAGATACAGTTCATTTGGTTTTGGCTTTCATTAGTGTTACTTTCCAATCTGTTGGCCTTTTGATCTCCATCAATCATTTCAGGGCTTGTCTTCCATTTGTCAGCTTGACAATGGGAGAGAGCAGTGGCAGTTCCTATTTTATGACTTAAGCATTGGTTCCAGGCATTGGTTCCAGACATGGACATTTGATTTTGGTGGAGAAAATAGGTGGTCTAGCAATGCATGTTGCTAGTTCTGCAGTTTCTGCAATATTTTCCACAGCAGTAATGAATGGTTGTATTTTGTCCTTAGATTTCTGAATTTTGGAGCAATGAATAACTGCATCAATAGCAGCATGATGACTGGAATAACTCAACCACAAAATGAAGATGGGAATGATTTACAGACTCAAGAGCAGAATGAATAACAATAGACAGTTGTGACCTTTTACACTTTCTCTCTCTCTTTTTTTTCCTTATCATAGCTTCAATTTTTATCATATTTTAAATCTATTTTTTTAAATTAAATTTTATATTTTCTTTAATTTAGTTGATTTTTACATTTTTCTTTAATCTAATATTTTTTTCTAGATTAATATACTATCTTTTATTTTGATTCCAATAAGATAGTTTACAGTTTGTAATTAATCCACTTATTGGTTTCAATTTTATTATCACCAGAAATCTTTACTGGCATTCCAAAAGTTTACTTTCAGTTCTTTTTTATTTTAAATTTTTACTAAAATTTATTTATTCTTTTAACTTATTTTTAATTTATAAAAAAGAGTTTTCTTTAAATCTTTTTTCTGATTCTTTTCTCCACCCGCTTTAAAAAATAGTTTTATACTATTTTAAAAGCATAATATAATGCAATCTTTTACTTTTAAAAAATTTCATTTTAAAACTACTTCTGAAATAATTATTTCTTTCAAATAAATTTGATCATATATTTTTAAAATTATGAAATATGTAACACTTATATGTAAGTTTTATAACATATATCTCACTAGCATTACAATATATATATATATGTAAATATAAATTTAAATTTGAAAATGTGAAAATTCTTCAACATGTAAATATAAATTTAAATTTAAATTTGAAAATGTGAAAATTCTTCATGAAGAGAGAAACTATAGTAAAAGAAAAATTAAAGAGGCAATTTTTATAAACAGGAATAAAACACATTTAATAAATTGACAAGCTTCTAACATTAAAATACGAGATTCATGGAATTTGAATTGATGATATTTGCTTCCGCTTTTGTTTTTGAATTTAATGGCAGTTGAGGCAGGTTGAAGAAATTCACCGAAAGTACTTCTGCGGATTTTAAGGATTGTGTGTGATAGTTTGTAAACCGTTAAATGTATTATTTCATTTATAATTACAATTTTGTTTTTAATTAACGGACATTTTATTTATTATATATAGTAACCATGTGGGTGGGCTTGATGTTTGTCAAGTCTTATTTAAATAAGGCTTAAGTGTAAAAAATTTTAAATTTTAATTAATAACAATTGTAATATATTAGAACAGTATTATCTTGCTGGTATGTAGTAGTAATTGCCAAATTGCATTTTTAAAATTAAGTAAATTTTATCAGTCTTCAAAGTGATTAAGACTCAGACTATTCAAAATAAGCTAAGCCCTCTGGTGGAGTGTGTATAAGATTCTATATGCAGTTTGCCAAGTGGACTAATTTTCAATAATATTAAAATGATAATTTAATAGAATTATTATTAATTTGAAAGTATAAATATGTTTCATATTTTATTATTATTATTAAATAATAATAATTTGAAAGATTTAAACTTATAACTCTTATAAATCAATATGTGTAATCAATTCCTAAGTATATTTTGTTACAGTGATTTAATTTAATATTAAATAGTCTGATTAATTATTACTAATGAATATAGAGGAAGAAGTATTAATTATATGTATATGATGCTGTTATTGGTCTATTTTTAATTGTACCACAATTCAATGCAATAAAAGGTATAAATAACTTAACAAACTAGAGGAAAGACATTAACATCTGAAACAACAAAACTAAATAAATCAAGAAGAAAGCTGAAAAAGTGATCACACCGGATTTAAATTGTCCAAAACTAAGATATGTTGTAATTCTTAAATCATGGAATAGAAAATTTTAATTCCTTTTATGCATGATGCCCTCCTTAATCATCGATCAACATTTGCCAAGATTTTACATTGGGAGAAAAATGGGAACCATATTAGAAAATAAATATTTCATAAACAGATACTTCAAACTTAAAACTGGACAAGATATTGTAAGCATAATATTTTATTTCACATATTATTATAATTATTATATATATTTGAAAATCCCACATCAATTATTTAAAAAGACAAAAAGAAGAAAAAAATGTTCTGTGTTTTTTTTTTTATAGAGCAAATATAAAATACTTTTTGCTTTTATCAAGTATATAATAAAAATCTAATTAAAAATAATTTGGACAAAACTTTTTAAATTTAAATTGAACAAAGTAAAATTTACTTCAAATGAATAAGAAAGTTTTTATAGGACCTGTAAGTTTAGTTTGTATTTTTTTTTTTTTTTACAAAAAAATATATTGTCTGACAAATCTTTTGAAGCGCTAACTTGATTTGCCATTAAAAATGAAAGTTGAAATACATTTACTATACTAATAAATGGAAAAAAATGTTTAACTTACATTTATTAAAGATCTTTAATGGAAATCCTGATAAGAGAAAAAAAAACAATAACTATTTATTATATTATTCCAGAAAATATTTAATAATATGGATATGAAAACATAAATGAATAAATATCTACTTCTTAATAACTGAGGTGGAACATTGGAATTAATATTAGTTTTAAGTATTAACAAACGATCTCAAAATGATTTGAAATGCAGAAGTCATCACCAACTATTTAAAAAGTATTACCACAGATAAAAAAAAAATATTTATGAAAAACCCAGATATGGAAGGGCCAATATTCCCAGAAGAAATAACTCCTACCGATAGGCCACCTCCCAAAAGTGGAAGGCTTTGGATTCAAAAGCAAATCTCTATAGTATTTGACCATCTAAAAATGAAGAAGCCAGGAACAATGTTTAATAACAAACTAAACTACTGGAACATATATGATCTTGTGAATCCGGAAGAAACTAAAATTGACAATATTCTTTCAATTGGAATATCAAGGTTCTCCAGGTTGACCAAATGTCTAAAATTGGAACCGAGATTTGTTGATTTTTTAATCAAGGTTAACCTTGGGGCCTTGCCTACCGCTGACTTCCTACATAGTAAAAGGAATTATAATCTGGACCCTATATGCACACTATGTAGGCGTATTTAAAAAGACAAAAAGAAGAAAAAAATGTTCTGTGTTTTTTTTTTTATAGAGCAAATATAAAATACTTTTTGCTTTTATCAAGTATATAATAAAAATCTAATTAAAAATAATTTGGACAAAACTTTTTAAATTTAAATTGAACAAAGTAAAATTTACTTCAAATGAATAAGAAAGTTTTTATAGGACCTGTAAGTTTAGTTTGTATTTTTTTTTTTTTTTACAAAAAAATATATTGTCTGATAAATATTTTGAAGCACTAACTTGATTCGTCATTAAAAATGAAAATTGAAATACATTTACTATACTAATAAATGGAAAAAAATGTTTAACTTACATTTATTAAAGATCTTTAATGGAAATCCTGATAAGAGAAAAAAAAACAATAACCATTTATTATATTATTCCAGAATAATAATATGAATATAAAAACATAAATGAATAAATATCCGCTTCTTAATAACTGAGGTGGAATGTTGGAATTAATATTAGTTTTAAGTATTAACAAACGATCTCAAAATGATTTGAAATGCAGAAGTCGTCACCAACTATTTAAAAAGTATTACCACAGATAAAAAACAATATTTATGAAAAACCCAGATATGGAAGGGCCAATATTCTCAGAAAAAATAACTCCTACCGATAGGCCACCTCCCAAAAGTGGAAGGCTTTGGATTCAAAAGCAAATCTCTATAGTATTTGACCATCTAAAAATGAAGAAGCCAGGAACAATGTTTAATAACAAACTAAACTACTGGAACATATATGATCTTGTGAATCCGGAAGAAACTAAAATTGACAATATTCTTTCAATTGGAATATCAAGGTTCTCCAGGTTGACCAAATGTCTAAAATTGGAACCGAGGTTTGTTGATTTTTTAATCAAGGTTAACCTTGGGGCCTTGCCTACCGCTGACTTCCTACATAGTAAAAGGAATTATAATCTGGACCCTATATGCACACTATGTAGGCGTAGTGATGAGACAATGGCACATATATTGGAGGAGTGTCAAATTTGGAATAGCATAAGAAACACTTTTAAATCTCTCATTAAAAACAAAGAATCAGCTTGTGTAAATTTGACTAAGGCCTTCAAGAGTGGACATTTTGGGGTCATAAGATTGGCAACATATATAAAATTTTTCCATTTGGTCATTGAGAAATAAGACTATCTTTGAAAGTGGAGAAGAATATGACATGATGAAAATGTCTTTACGTTTACTAAAAGAAATTAAAGAATTAGACCAAAAATTTTCTCAGAATTGGATGTTCAACCAGATCTGGTCCCTAATAAACCTAAAACAAAGTGTAGTACCGATGATGAAAAGAATACAAAGTTATAAATCCACAAATACTGAGAAAATTTAATGAACCATTTACCTAAAACATTCTAGATAAACTTTATATGGAAGAGATCCAAGAACTAGAAAATGCCATTATAAGGTTACCCACCTAATTGATGAATAATAGGAAAGGGCTTTCATTTGATTAACGGATCAGTTTTAATCAATAACCCAATAAATATATTAAGACTGCTTTAACAATGCTTAATGGTAACTGATTTGTTTACTGTAAAGAATCTATGATATATTTCATGTAATTTTCAGTCTTACGTATTCTATGAAAACCTGCTTTTAAGTAATTTTTATCAATGCAATCCCTATATTGGATTGGCTAACCTCATGATCTATAAGTAAAGTGTATGGTTTTCATATATGATTCATAATGATTAATCTCTCAATATTTAAAATGTTAAATTAATTCACACAGAAACATTGGAAATGCTCTTCATTTGATAAGATAAAACTCTATGGACTAAATGGCCAAATATGGTTTTAATCATTGTCCACATGTTCATAAATTAAACAAATTTATATGTGTTTGAATTGACTAACACCATCATATATGTGATATACATGATCAGATTAATGTAAATGGGCCATTACTATGATTTCTGGAATGGGAAGTTATATGTCTTCAATTTCTGGTGATAACTAATGTCTTAATGTAATTGATATGGAATTAATTGTTTTTTGTTTATATATACAAGCATAACCTCTGATTTTGTTGATTGGTCTCCTTTGAGATTGATATGTACATGTCCTTCTTTTTGTAAATGATTCTTATGGTTTGTGAATAAAATTTCCTTTTGAAAAAAAAATGCTTGTGTGAAAGTTTTCTCTAGCTACTTGAAGTTATTAAAATTACAATTTAGCCAAATAAGATGGATCCAAAATTTTGTAGAAAATAATTATAAGTGCTATTACATTGTTATTATATTACAATAAAGTGTTAATGATTTGATTTTACTATATTGAGATAAATGTGAAAAAATATGAATGCTTCGTTTCGTCAGTCAGCTCATAGTGAAGAAACTCAGATTATGAATTAGGGAAATAAAATAAAATATAATAATTTTTTTTGTTTTGTTGTTCATGTTTGTTTGTACTAGTTTTTGATAGGTTATTAAGATATATATATATTTTAATGGTATAAATTTGTAATGAGTCTAAAAACAGACAAAGATAAAATTATATACATTTTATTTTTTCCTTTTACTGGTTGGTCTAAAAGTTAACTTTAAATTAAGTATGTTTAAATATAGAGAGATATGCCAATCTCTTACATTTATAAGAATAATTTATTGATATTCTATTTATGGGTAAACAGACAAATTAACTTGCCAGAAGAATAATAGTATTTACTCATAATAACACGCTTATCTTATTATATGAAGTTTTCAGTATAAGCAGGGATACATTTATTTTATATCTTTATTACATTTTGCATATAATTTAATATGTCCACTTTAGTTTATAGTATTTATGCTATTTTTCATTGATTGTATGTTTCTTATCAATGAAAATTTTTATGCTTTTAAGAAAATATTTTATAGTCAGTTGGCTTACAATATTTTTGCTGGTTCAATACACCATTTAGTATATATTGTGAAGTAGGATATTTATCTTTTATTGTGAGAATTATTTTATCTTGCCATTGTTTTGATGAGGTTTTTGTGCTAGTTTCCATTTTATACATGTGAGAAACATGTAATTTCATCAAATATTTTATCATTGACATTGTGCATGGGTAGATGGAGCATAATCTCCCATTGCTTATTCCACAAGAGAATTATGTTATCAAGGCTGATAATTAATTAATGCTTAATTAACATAGTTTAATCCGTGGAGAGGATTATTTTCATGGCATGCATTCTGTTTTCCTGTGTTGAGATGAGTTTACACACTTTATACCTATTAAAAAGGTATTGGAATCTGCCATATTATACAACTATAAAATGTTGTTTTGAAGAGCCTTTCTTTATTGTTTTAGGGTGAAGTTCTTGAGGTTCTAAAAATTATATGGCAACAATAAGGTAGAGTTAGTTTCAGGGACACTTGTTTATCTATAGTGTTTAGCTAAGTAAAATAGTGTATGTATTGTGACTTTGTCAACAGTTTACAAGCAAACCAACAAAATTTACCAGTAAATTTTAAAACTTATGTATAGCATAATAAGAGAAACACATGTGCAATGTTATTTTATTCCCATCAAGTAGTAGTTTGCCGATGGATCGGTAAGATATTTCAATATTTAGAATGATTATTTTGTGGGCATAGGCAAAGTTTAGAATCCTGCATACATTTGATGAGTAAATTTCTTCATGTTATTTAATAATAATTGTCATTTGTGTTTAATATGATAATTGCCATTAGTATATTATAAATTAATAAAGTTTAGCTATCCTTTAAAATCCAAGCTTTTCTTTATTTTAAAAGAGAGTGTGGCTGAAATAATTTAAATATGGTAGGGTTAAAATATTTTATAGAGATTTCAGCTAGCATTAAACTTTGTTTCTCTTTATATATTGTATCCTGTCGATAGGCGGTATGACCCTAAACAGATGTGCCAAGTCCCTACATTAGGCCCTACTTGGACTTTGCCTAAGCACTATTTAACAGACTTACTATTTTCCCAACTATATTTCCTCAACTATAATAATTGTATTTAGATAATACTGTTATTTATCTAGAATCACTTTAACATAATTAAATATTTCTAAATACGGTGTAATTCATCAGAACAAATGTGAGACTCGTCTTATCCTATAAACAGATCAATCTCCTTAAAATTAAACAAATACAGAAGTATTTATCCAATGGCATGAGAATACCCAGACACTCCTATTTATTAAATATCTACATACTCTCATGACTAACAATAATATTTAAATGAATATAATAAAATCTATAGCTATTAGATTTCAATTAAATTAATCAATAAATTAGACTATCATTTTATTGTATGTAAACTTTTATTCTTGTTATTTCAAGTGATTATGATGGGCAATAATCATAAGAATAATTTTATAATAAGATCTCGGGATAATCATTGATTTTTATTAATTCTTCATACTACCTATAGAATATCTAGAGGGATTTTACTGATCTCCATGGGTAGTGCACCAATTAGTAAAAGACTTATAACCTGAATTTATAATCAAACTTATACTATTATTTATATTTATGTTCCTTAATATTTATTATTAAAATAATATTATCTAAATTGTAATTAGCATTGATACTTCCACTAATAGTAATTCATCGTTTAATACATTACGAATAAGTATACACCTGGGTCTCTTTTTACGCGGACTTATTTAACATGATTTTGAAGTTACGCGATTCATGTTTCACCGGAAATCGACCTCCGATAATGCGCTATTACTTTAAATAATAAATTTCGTGCACTTACGTTATATTGAAAGTAATCGCACATTATTGGAATTCAACTTCCATCTTAGTAATTTCAATATTTTCAGTGCTTTATAATAGTAAGATTTTATGCAATAATGAAATTAAAATCATGATTTCCACATTTTATGTATACACACATTAAATTTTATAAGATTATAATGTAAATTAAAAATTACTTATGGCGACTTGAAATTAATGTTATGTGAAATTTGATTTTTAAAAGGAATTGAAAATTAAAAAATTAAAGACAAAAATAAGAATTTAATTTTTAGTTGTTAGTTTCATAAACAATTAATAAAATCATCCTCTCAAAGATTAATTACTAATTACATTGTCACCAGAAAACCATTGACACAACATGAGTGTGAAGTTGGTGCTAGTTGTATTTCCAGTTTGCAAACGAACGTGTTTATCAGCAAATAGCGATAATAATTAAAACGTGTACAAAAAAATGTAAATTACTGTACTGTAAATTATGCATAAAAATATATTATTTTGAATAAAATTAAATATTATAGTTAAAAAAAGTTTGTCTTGTATCAATTTTTTTCAAATTTGAAATTTTTTATTAGTCATATTTTATTTCCTTATTTTTTTTTTTTTGCGCGAATTTTAAAGTAATTTTACGTTGGTGCTTTGCTTTTATGCGAATTTTGAAAAATCACAGACCGCATCCCCCCTTTTCAATGTAAGTTACATCTATTTTTGCGTGATTTTGTTTGCACGTGTTTTCTGAGGAATCTATCTATCGTGTAAAATGAGACCCAGGTATACTTTAATAACTTGCAGTATTATAAATGACTTATGTCAGGGGTCCCCAACCTTTTTGCACTTAAGAGCACATTCTATAATACTGGCCAGGTGGCGGACACTTTATTTTTTCAATATAAATTTATAGTTGGATATTGTTAATAATACACAATGTACAAAAAGATATTTAAACATTAAATTTATATGTATCAGATAAATAATTTTTTAACATGTTCGGATAGTGGCGGGCACACGTAAAATGATCTGCGGGCGCCATGGTGCCCGCAGGCATATGGTTGGGGACCTCTGACTTATGCGATCAAGGCAGCTTACAATAAGTTAAAATCTTATTTTAAGAAATGTATGCTTAGATTTATATTGTTCTAAACTGGTTATTTTATTATTTCAATCTCATACTGTATTTTCCGGGTTCATGTGATGTAGTGATAACGATTTCCACAAAAGAAATGCAACATTTGATATTTAAATTAATTTCCCAAAAACAACAACTTTAATTATATCCTTTATAAAAATATTCATAAACATTTTGACTAATAAGTACTTTAACATAACAATAAATACTCACATAATATAGTAACATAAAAAAAAAACAATTAAACATAATTCATATTTCTGATATTTACAATAAAATTAAACAAAAATATATACTTTCAGATGATCCAGTGTTGTGATATTTCCCATTTGGATACATATAATTTTTCTATATCTCCCAGATCAAATATTTACATTAGGTAAAGATTTCGTCTTCCTTCCCTTTTTTAATCATTAACCCCTTGTAAGTAGATTTTAAATTATCAAGATACAATGAAAAATTCATCATCATCATCATCAACCATTATCAGTCCACTGCAGGATGAAGGTCTCTCCAAGTTCAATCCATCTTTTCCTATTTTTAGCTTCTCTTCTCCACATCACCCCTGCACATTTTCTTATTTCATCCATCCATCTCACATGTGGTCTCTTTCTGGATCAATCCACTGCAAGATGAAGGTCTCTCCAAGTTCACTCCATCTTTTCCTATCTTTAGCTTCTCTTCTCCACATCACCCCTGCACACTTTCTTATTTCATCCATCCATCTCACATGTAGTCTCTCTGGGTCTTTTACAATCTCTTGGAATCCAGTTTAAAATTTCAATTGTCCATCTATTATCATCTCTTCTAACAATATGTCCAGCCCAACTCCATTTCAGTCTTTTAATTTTTTCAATGAGGTCAATAACACCTGTTTGTTCTCTTACCCATACACTGCATTTTTGATCCTTCTTGTTACTCCCAACATGCATCTCTCCATACTTCTTTGAGTGGTATGAAGTCTCTGTATTGCTCTTCTATTAAGTGTCCAAGTCTCAGATCCAAAAGTAAGAACTGGCAAAACACATTTATTAAAAACCTTCCTTTTCAAACACATAGGCATATTTCCTTTTAGTATCAAGTTATTTCTACCAAAAGAACTCCAACCAACTTTAATTCTATGATTAATTTCATCCATTATATTTCCATCTGCATTAATAATCTGACCAAGGTATTGGTAACTGTTAACTTCTTCTAACTCATCATAATCAATCTTTATTTGCATATTTTGAGAAAATCTATTAAACATTATTAACTATGAAAAAATATTAACTACAGTATTATATTTTTGTTTCTATAAAACTTTTATTACAATATGGTGAAATTTATTGTTTAGTTTGTCGGTCCCCATGGTATTTATCTTTTGATCTTTATTTATCTATTTTCTTGAAATATTATTATACTAAATACAAAATTATAAATTAGTATAATTTGCTAAATTACAACGAAGAAGAATTTTATGATATACTATCAAATCTGAATCCCTATATTTTCTTAGAATAATTTTCATCTACAATGTAAATAGACTGCTCTTTGATATATCATAAATCAAATACACCTGGGTCTCGTTTTACGTGGATTATTTTAATGCGATTTTGAAGTTATGCGATTCATGTTTCTTCTTAATATCTTTCATATTTCACTATATTTATTAGATATCAAGAAATTTAAATTATTAATAAATTATTTTGACTTGAAATACTTTTTTTCTCTTCAAAAATATAACATTATATTAGAAGCTATGGCCTGAAGCTGTATTTAGAATATTAGCTTCTACATAAATAACCTACTTATACTAATGAGTAAATAATAATAATAATAGATTTATATTTACATATAAAAATATCGCAATAAATATTCAAAAATTTTAAACTTTTAAAACGTATTTTGTTAATTATAACAGAAATAAATAATTTTTTAGATTTTTAAAATAAATAATAACGAAGATTTTATTGATTTTATAAACTGAAAATAATCTTTTTAATGATAATCTATAATCTTTTTGATTTGAATACAATCTCATTTTTTTAATATAGAAACAAAATTATTAACAGCTCAAGACTGAAAGTGGCGCTAGTTGTATGTCACATGACAAATCTGATTACTTAACATTTCACAAACGAACGCATATTGTCAAATAGCCAAATACATCTGGGTCTTGTTTTACGCGATAGATAGGTTCCTCAGAAAACACGCAAAAGAAATCGCACAAAAATAGACGTAACTTACCTTGAAAAAGGGGGGATATGGACTGTGATTTTTCAAAAATCACATAAAAGCAAAGCACCAACGTAAAATTACTTTAAAATTCACGCAAAAAAAAAATAAGGAAATAAAATATGACTAATAAAAAATTTCAAATTTGAAAAAAATTGATACAAGACAAACTTTTTTTAACTATAATATTTAATTTTATTCAAAACAATATATTTTTATGCATAATTTACAGTACAGTAATTGACATTTTTTTATACACATTTTAATTATTATTGTTACTTGCCGAAAAACAGGTTCATTTGCAAACTGGTAAAAAATCAGATTCTTCACAAGAGGAAATACAACTAGTGCCAACTTCACTCTCATGTTGGGTTAATGGTTTTCTGGTGACAACGTAATTAGTAATTAATCTCTGAGATGATTTTATTAATTGTTTATGAAGCTCGCGATATCCCGACATACAACCATTTAGCTCTCGTTAGAATTTAAGAGCATGTTCGTGATTAGTATCATTAATAAGAAAATAATTAAAAATAAACTTGCAGACACTAAATGATTAATAATTGATTACGTTCTTTTTTAAAAAGCAAAAACAGAATGTGATTTAAAATGAAAAATTAATAAGCACAATGTTTGAACAAATTTACATTATAATCTTGTAAAATTTAATGTGGGTATACATAAAATGTGGAAATCATGATTTTAATTTCATTATTGCATAAAATCTTACTATTATAAAGTACTGAAAATATTGAAATTACTAAGATGAAAGTCGAATTCGAATAATGTGCTATTACTTTCAATATGATGTAAGTGCGAAAAATTTATTATTTAAAGTAATAGCACATTATCGGAGTTCGACTTCCGAAGAAACACGAATCGCATAACTTCAAAATCGCGTTAAATAAATCCGCGTAAAACGAGATCCAGGTGTAACCGCTAATGATTAAAATATGTATGAAAAAATGTAAAATTAAATACTGTAGTTAGTAAAAAAAGTTTGTCTTGTATTATTTTTTTTCAAATATTTGAAATTTTTTATTAGTCATACTTTATTTCCTTATTTTTTTAATGCAAATTTTAAAGTAATTTTTCTTTGTTGCTTTGCTTTTATGCGAATTCTGAAAATTACAACCCCCTATCCTCATTTTTCAAGGTAAGTTAAGTCTATTTTTGTGCGATTTCTTTTGTGCATGTTTCCTGAGGAACCTATCTACCGCATAAAACGAGACCCAGGTGTAGTTATCTTTATTTTAACTAACTACCTAGTGATTACCTTTATACCACTGAGATATACATATTGAATATATATATATTTTTAAAATTATTTGATTCTACAAATTATAAACCAAAATTATTTCTAATTCCCTATCAATATTAAATTGTTGTCTGTAAAACATAAGATCACTTTTCAAAATATCGTTTTCCCTTTTCTTTTCATTTTGTATATTTAGATACACACCCATTCTTTTTTCATCACATATATTATTAACTACTTTGATTATTTTTCATTACTTACGTATGACATTACTCACATTTATTTATTTAAATCTCTAAGACTATTTGATAAACCTAAAATTTTAAAAATAATTAATAATATAGACAATCGAATTAAATCACTTATTAATTCCATTATCTACTGATCTAATTCCCCCTCCTGTTATTGTAAGAACAACTATATTCAACATATAAAATTAACATATATACAAACATTACTTGTAATCTAGTGCCTGAACCTAACCTAGCGCCTCTCTGAGGAGTGCCAAAGCACGAAACCATTGTCACAGGTTTGGGGGGGGGTTCCTGACATATTTTAAATGCTTTCTCTGGCTAAGCATTTATCACAAAGCTTGTTGAGGAATTGGCAATGCTCAATGTTTATATCTTACAAGCTTAAGAGATAGAGTCATGTGATCTATGACTATTACTTGTAATTGTTTTGTTTTTCTTTTAAAATATAAGTTCTCAAAAAAGAAAAATAGTTGTACGCAATGCAAGTTCATTACAGATCCATATTATGATCACGTTTACTCCAATTATCATCTTCCAAAGATTTTTTATGATTACAATATTCATCGGTCATGGGATGGCTTTCAATGTATAAGCTGTTATTCTTTTCTTTGGTAATCGAAGTGTATCAATAATTCTTATAGAAATAATAATTTGGCATTGGCTGATTATTGTTTAATTTTGATCACTATTATTTTCTTTTTAAAAGTAACTAGTAATATCTTCTCCATATATTTCTCCCTTCTCAGTCCATTATCTATTTGCTGTGTAGATTTATTTTGGTTAAATATTTTCTCGGGCGTTTCTTTATAATAATCGTTTTATGTATTTTCTTTTTCATTCTCAGATGATAGATATTTTATTTATGTTAACAGACTGCTGTTATTCTATACACATATAAATGCGATCTTCATTGAACATACATATATAATACAATGTAAAGTAATACTGTATAACGGTCCGAAAGGAAGTGGTTAGTTATTCTTACCGTATCTGCACTACAAGGGTGCCATCTAGGCATTTGAACCTAGAAAATTTATAGAGTAGGCAGATACGCACTGTTAATTCCACTTTATTTTATATTTAGATCGTTAGCCCAAGTCACTAGCTCAGTGGAGACGCAGAGATACTAATATATAACTTTAATTTATATCTTAAATATAAAAACTAAAAGCCACTGCCAGTAATTAACACACAAACAATATTTATTTATGCACATATATAATCATTTTAAATTTGAGGAATAACATTTATTATTTAGATTTTAATATTAACTTTTAATTTAAATTATTATTTTAAGATTTTAAATCATCCACACAGATGAATTTTATATTTATTTTAAGAATGTCGAGTATGAATAAACTACATAGATTTGCATTTGAAAAGAAAATATTCTATCCCTTATTTAACCTTAGGCCAAAAGTTCGCAGTCAAACTGGCGTCAATCCATCTGATACATTGATATATTCAATGTAGCTTGAAAATACAACAGCAAAAATATATACCATACTGTCAGGAATGTACATCTGAACAGCATGGTTAGAGAAGACATTGACTCTTGTCCAATACAGGAATGTTACATCTGTATGGCAAGAAGAACAATAAAAAAAACTCCATAGGAAGGGACTGCATTTTTGTCTTACTATCCCTTCCATAGGCAAACAGGGGGTGTGCAGCATATAAATCGATCCTGCCCATAGCGAACCTCAATACTACATCTACTAATTACACCAATATATTCAATCCATTGACCTAATTTAACTACGAAACAAATAACCTAAGATTACCCTCCCCTAATTAATTAATATAACTTTACAAATCTATATAGCCATTCATGCCCGACTTAAATTTAACATTTATATAAATTCGCACAGATGGATTTATAAAAGTTTGTTTTTTAATGTTGAGCATAGATCGACTACACAGATTACACGCTCAAAAACATTTCAAAATAAACATAAATGATCAAAATATAAAGTCATTGATGTAATTGCAGAGGGAATTCACAAGAAACCCAATGGCATTCATCATAAGATGCCGCATTGACACCAATAACTAAAAAGACATCCGAATAAATACATTTTAGATATTCAACGTAAGATATCATTATTTACCGAATGTCTATATATTTTAATCAAATATGAAAACAAAAACATAATTAAACATGAACGAATCTATGCAAGCGTCTATGCCCAACTTAAATTTAATGCATTTAATAATTTCTACAATAAATATTAATAAAAATAAAAAAAAAAATGGAAATGATTTTTGGCAAACTTAAATGAAAAAAAAATTAAACAATAATTGATTTGGAAAAGTCAGATTATAGTTCATTTTACAAAAATTAGATTTAGTTTGTTTATTAAACTTGTCAAATCTTGATGAAAGTTCTTAATTACTTTTAAATTTTAAACTTATTGAGTTCAATAGCTTACAGTAGAAGAGTCATGGTTCTTGGTGCCAATTCCCATGATGTCCCCATTGGAAGACCGGTCTGATGTCCTGGAGGTGGCCTTAGCTGGTTCCATTCCGGTATCACAGTCATTTTATTTTTTTAAAATAGAGAGAGAGGGTGATATGTGCATCCTATCACACCTCTCAAAAAAATAATCAAGCTGGAACTGTCTGGCACTGTCCTTAATTTCAATATTTTTCCTTTTTATAATCATCCTCTGGATTCAACAAACAAAACGTCACTAATCCATCATTTTCATTATGGTCCAAGTGAGGCTTGGTGCTTCCATTGGTCAAGCTAATTCTTTTTATTCTCTTATCTATATCTTTCCTCTGACTTTTTAATTATATAAGAGCCCCAAGGGCTAGTTTGCTTTTCGATAATTAATAAACAATCATTTCCATTTACTGAGATTATATATAAATCTTTTTACAAAAATATTTTATCTTTACATCTTGTACTTTTTTTATAAAAAAATACGTTCAAGCACTTTTTTTATTTATTAAAAAAAAAGAAATACTTTTAAAGTTTTGTATCTGTGTGAATATATATATATATGAACAACTCTTTAATTTTTTTAGCTTTTAGTTTTTAATAAATTTATTTTTATTTGCGAACTTAAAGTTTTTATTTTAAATTAATGTAATGGCAAATTTATATACCGTTACAACTGAAATTAATATTGCTAAATTCTCGCTCCTTTCTTTGCATAAGATTTGATTCACACTTGTTCTACCATTTATTTTTAAACAGCTTCTATGATTATCTCTTCTTAATTTAGTTTTAAATACTTAAAAAAACATATTTAGTTTTATCCAAAGTACATTTAGTTTCTCTTGTCCTTGGTTGATGATTTAAGCATAGACGTTTATCTGGATTACTCCGACGATGATGCGGGAATGATTTAGGTAGCTTATCTGTTAACTCCATTCTAAATTCAATCCTTATAATGCTTCCTTTCACTGAATATATTCCATGAACAGACATAAAACTTCTTCAGTCCTGCATTTTATATTTACTTTTTCTGTATAATGACTTCAAGAGATTTTGGAGAATCACTAATTGTTGATATTGATTAGATTAGCTGTTCATTTTAATTAAAACTTTATCTTATATTCTTTAAATTATCCATAGTTAAGGTTTATTATTTTTCTGTTGATGAAAATGACAAAAGTTTTAATCCAACTTTTCCAGATAAAAAATCAAACGAAACTACTTTTTCCTCTGTCAAAAATTTTTCCCTCCAATTTTAATAAAAATTCATCTGCATACTTTTTATTGGTTAATTTCACCCCCCCTCCCCCTTTCTGTTTTAAAAACATTTACTTCAGTTATGAATATTTGATTTTTTCTTCTAAACTAAAAGTTTCTGGGTTTTAAACATTTTTTAACAAAGATAATATTTTTAGAAATTGAATAAAACATATTTACTTTCCTGATTTAGATCATCAAATTTGTAAAATGAATTTTATTTATTTATTTTTGAACAATAATTTAATATTTAACTAGAAATATATAGGATATATGAGCACAGACTTTCACACGACCCACCATTCTCCCCTCTATCTTGTAACACTGATACACTTGAACATATATATGTCGAAAACATAATCACCAATACACGTATTTCATGCTAAACCAGCAATTATCAGTTGGTCCAGATTATCATCTCTACACAAATATGCATTATGTGCTCATATATATATTAAGATAGCCAATCTTCATACTTTAATGGACAGTCTTCAATCCACTCCACACTCCAACTCTTCAACTATCCATCCAATTGAAAATCTGATGATGGAATGCTCAAAGGCCATGCTGAGGTTGAGATTCTTGTCACATCTATGTTGACCTAAAGGTAATCTGATTCCTCATATAGAGGACATAATCCATTTAATACATATATGAGGGATGGGTAGACATCTCAATTATGTAGTAACTGATGTACAGGCTTATTATATACCTGTTTCAATATATGTAATATATGAGTACAGACTTTCACACAACCCACCACTCTCCACTCTATTTCATATCACCGGTACCCTTGAACACATGCATGTATTACTACTACTGTGATTATGATGACTACAACTATAACTACCACTACTACTATAACTACGATGATAATGATGACTACTATAGTGATTGTGATGACTATTACCACTATTACTACTATCAGATGATGATGAGGAATACAATGGCTATAACAACTATGAATATGATAATTACAATGACCACCACCACTACTACTACTACAATGATGATGGCTATGACTACAATCATTACTAGTACTATCACCACTACTACTAGTTTTAAATGATTTTTATTTGATATCATAAATACATGTATCTGCTTTTACATAATATGGAAACAAAAATACAAAATTTTCACTTTTGCACATGAATAAAGGAATTACAAAAACTCTGACAATATAGGACTATAACAAGTAAAGGCAAGCATTATAAATATATGTCAGTAATTTTTACATAATAATGTGGAAACAAAATTGGAAAGTTAATTTATAACAATATCAATAATAAATTTATAAAAAAGTGAAGATCAGATAAAGTTCTTTAAGAATAAGAACCATATTTCACAATGATGATGATAATTTGACCAAGCTCCAAGTTACTGATACTATATCTATTGGTACTAATACCTAATCTCTTGTTTTAATTTTTATCAATTTATCTAGAAAGAGGGATTTAAGTTTATGAGATGTTGGATTAAATACAAAGTGATATCTCGTAAACCAAAGTGTGAATAAAATATAGATTTTTAGCCTTATAGTTAGAAACAACCCTCTCTGAATATTTTCTATAAAGATCTGAAATAAGTTCTCAATATATCTGTAGGAAAACACACTGAAAAACAAAATGTTCCCTTATTTCATCTTCCCTACCACATAAAGGAGAATTGGCATCAATATTTGCAAATTTCATTTTCTCAGTCAGAAAAGCATTGGTTGGTAGAGCCTTTAAATTGGATTTTTATTAAAAAAAATAGGTGTTTAGGCTCCAAGTATCAAAATCTGAATCTTTGTATTAGGGATTTATTTGAGATTTTAAGGAAACTAATAGGTATTTCAAGGGGATTGGAATTAGTGACTATATAATGAAACTCCCAATATTTAATTTTTGTTGAAAACAAATTAGGAGCAGGTTTTTGATGTTTCAAAATGAATTTAATTAGGCTATTGATAAATTTATTTTTAATAGGAGGTGGAGTATCTGTGTGTGATACTGGAATGAACACCTGAAAATTTTGATATATAGTACAAAGCTTAGTTAATGCATTATATGTTCTCTGATAATAAAAAGTTGAAATGCAGTACTACTATTACTGCTAATGCTACTGCTGCTACTACTACTACTCCTATTACTGCTACTACTATTGCTACTACTACTGCTATGGCTACTGCTACAGCTACTATTACTACTACTACTACTAGTTTTAAAAATGTATTTTATTGAATCAGTATACAAAGCCAAAAAATAGAGATCATATTACAGAGCAATGTATAGAAATAGTTACATTGAGGTATTAGTTGAGGTGGAACAATGAGTTCACAATATCCCAGGTAATTAGTTAAACGTAAATGCTACCACTACTACTACTACCACCACCACCACTACTACTGCTACTGCTACTGCTAGAAACAAGTCTGGGGATATTGTATGAGTAGGCACTAGATGGGGATTTTATGCACAAGCCTTCTGGAATACCTTGATTACTCTGGTTGGCACTGAGTGACACTACTGTATGGAGAGTTTTGCCTGTTTTAATAATAGTTATATGCTAGCATAAGAAATGGTGATCATATAATGTTTAGTGGTTCAACACCAATCCTGCCCAATAGGATTGTGGTGGTTATGGTTGTTAAAGAGCCAAAGACATCAAAATGTATGGGTACTAAACTGAGTTCAGACCGATATGACTGTATAAGCTATAGAGCTTAGATTAAAAATATTATTGTGTTTTCAATTTTATTCTCATAGTTTTGTAGTTAAGTAGAGATAAAAGGTGACTGCTGGAGGGTTGCATTAGATCCTAAGATCTAGGTGCAGTGCTCTCAGATCCAAAGCTCCTTCTGATGAAGGCCACAAAGCCAGAAACTAGTCTGGGGATCTTGGATGAGTAGGTACTAGATTGGGATTTTATGTGCAAGCCTTCTGGCATCCATTGGTTACTCTGGTTGGCACTAAGTGGCACTACTGTATGGAGAATTTTGCCTGTTTTAATAACAGTTATGTGCTAGCATAAGAAATGGTGATCATGTGATGTTTAGTGGTTTAAAACACCAATCCTGCCTAATAGGATAGTGGTAAAGAGCCAAAGACACCAAAATGTATGAGTACTGAACTGAGTTCAGAGATATAAGCTATTGAGCTTAGATTGAAAATATTCTGTTTTCAATTTTATTCTCATAGTTTTGTAGTTAAGTAGAGATAAAAGGTAGCTGCTGGAGGATTGCATTAGATTCTAAGATCTAGGTGCAGTGCTCTCAGACCCAAAGCTCCTCACTGACGAAGACCACAAAGCCAGAAACTAGCCTGGGGATATTGGATGAGCAGGCACTAGATGGGGATTTTATGCACAAGCCTTCTGCCATCCATTGATTACTCTGGTTGGCACTAAGTAGCACTACTGTATGGAGAGTTTTGCCTGTTTTAATAACAGGTATGTGCTAGCATACGAAATGGTGATCATGTGATGTTTAGTACTACTATTACTATTATTATTACTATGCTTCAAAACAACTTTATTCATCAAACAAAGATTACATCAGTGTACTTACTTTTACAAAGGAAAAAAAATGTCCAGGTATATGTGTTGTAGCAGCATTACATGTGAATATAGTTAGTTCTTTTCTAAATACATAACATAAAATTCAGAGCGGAATTAATAGCTACATCTATATAATTTTAAGGACGGTCAATATAAGGAATGATTAAGTGTTATTCTTCTAAATTGTATGTGTTCTAAATTGTATGTGTTCCATGGTTGTAAGTATTGATTCAGTTTTGGTCAAAGTTTATTAAATATGATTATTATTACTATTATTATTAATGACTCGCCCACTATATTAATTAAACAAAATTTAATAATTATAATTAAAATGACAATTTTATCATTTTCTAGCAGGACTTATCCTATATGTAAGGTGTTAAGACACCTAATTAAAATAGGCACTAAAATGAGACATTGTTTGAATATATATATAATCATCATCATGTTCAAACATTATTGATCCACTGCAGAATAAAAGTCTCTGCAAGTTCAATCCATCTTCTCTGATATCTAGCCTTTCTTTTTGACATGACCCTAGCATATTTTCTTATTTCATCCATCCATTTCACACATGGTCTCTTTCTAGGTCTTTTATAATCTTTTGGAATGCAGTTTAAGATTTCAATTGTCCATCTGTTACTATCTTTTCTAGCAATATCTCCAGTCCAACTCCACTTCAGTTTCTTAATTCTTTCAATGACATCAGTTGCAAACGTTTTTCTCACCATGTGTTTCATTTTTGATAAATTCTTGTTATTCCTAACATGCATTCCTCCATACTTGATTGAATGGTCCTCTGTATTTTTCTTCTGTTAAGCGTCCAAGTCTCAATTCTGTAAGTAAGAACTGGTAAAACACATTTATTAAAAACCTTCCTTTTCTAACACATAGTCATATTTCCTTTTAATACTAATAAACATTCCAACCAAGTTTAATTCTAATATTAATATCATCCATTATGTTTCCATCTGTAGCAATACTCTCACCAAGGTATTTGTAGTTGTTAATTTTTTTTAACTCATCATTATCAAACTTAATTTTTTTTAACTCATCATTATCAAACTTTATTTTCATCTTTTAAGAAAATCCATTGAACATTACTTTAGTTTTTTTTTTTAGCATTTACTTTTAAACCCACTTTCTTACTTTCATCTAATAACACTTGCAACATTTCCCGAAGCTCTAAAGCATTATTTGCAAAAACAACTACATCATCTGAAAAATCTAAATAACCTAAATAATCTCCATTTATTTTTACTCATTTAACTTCCCATTTTAATCCACAAAATATTTTTGCAGCACTGCTGTAAAAAGTTTTTGGAGATATGGAGTCATTCTGTCGTGAACCCTTCTCAATGGTAATCTTCCTAATATCATTTTGTAATCTAATTGTTGCTGTTTCATTTTTTAAATATTCTTCAGAATATGACAATATCATTAAGTATATTTATTTTTATTTAATAATTTTAAAACGCTCCGCTTTTGATGCTTGCCCCAGATGTCAAAATTTATCAGTCAGATACTATTTACTAGTGCTAGTTCTTATAAATATTTAAATTTTCATAAAATAATTAAAAATATTGGAAATTTATTTTGTTACAGTATTAAAATAAAAAAACTGACTGTAACTAGTTTTAATAATGTTAATTCAAGAAATGTGTGATGTTTGGGCATCTAAGTTGAAAATTAAGCATAACAATTTCGGTCAAATGATGAAATGCATATAATTATATATTATTTTCCTTGGCTGGAAATCAATCATTGGCTCAAGAACAACGTTTGATTATTGAATAAATTGAAAAAGGGTTCAAATCCCATGTAAAATGTTCCTGACAGGATAATTTTCTGGATATGTCAAAGATGCCTTAATTAAATGTCAATAGAAAATAACATTTGGAAAGTCTATTTTTTGAAATAAAACTATCAGTTTACAACTTGAGAAAGTGGTGTGACTTATGACATCACCATGAAATCATAAAGTCAAATTATTGAATTAAAACACAACTTATCAAACATTATGCAATTAAATAGATTTATGAGGAAATAAATATATAACTTTGTTTTTTATTGCATTGCCAAATCCATATAATATTAATATCATTTATGTTTTTTATTACTTTTACAATGGGTATATAAATAATGGACTATAAGATAGAATATATATATAATGTAAAATATTATATTATTTGTATTAATGTATTCGTATTGAGTTTGTTATAGTTCTGAATAAGATTGCTGGGGCAATCAAAACTGTCAATAGTGGGTTGTAAAAAGCATTGTAAAAGTAATAAAGAACATAAATGATATTAATATTATATTAAATAAAATATATGTTAATAACTGTGCAATTCTTAATAAAATAAAAAGACTGGAAAGAAAGAGAGGGAAGGGGCTAATAAGTTTAACAGAAAATGAAAGGTGACTATAAGTAAAGAAAAAGTAACTTTAAAACATGATTTTAGCATTCATAAAAGTGGAGATATTTCTCTCACCATGAAGACTCGGTTATATTATAATGGTCAATATGGTGATGATATCATAACCAATTTAGATTAACCTACAATTTTTATTATTCAAATGAGAAAACCTAAATACTCATTTACTGACCAATACTTGATAATTGTTGGATATGGCCTGATTACTTAAAAAAACCATCTAGGCTTATTTAGAAATTTTTAATTAGCTGAAAAACAAAATCATGTTATATCTAAATTTGAACCCCAGATTGTGGATATGCTTAGCAGATAAGATAACCATTAAAACATGAGGCACTTACAATTGAATAAATATTTAATTAAATAAACAAATTATGAATACAATAAATAAATATGTTATTGAAGCCAAACAAATAAAAAATTGGTGAAAGTGATAAAAGGCTTTGATCCACTGAGTTTCTTGTTCCACAAAGATAGCTATACTTCTACCATTTCCAAACTTTTTACATTTATCTCTAATAACATTGAATAATCATCATTATAATTGCCAATTATTATCAATCCACCATTGGATAAAGATCTCTCCTAGTATAATCCAGTTTCTCCAATCCATTATTTCTCTTTTCTACATTACTCTAACAAACTTTCTTATTTCATCCATCCCTTTTACGTGTTGTTTTTTAAAGGTTTTTTTTTTTTTTTACAATCTCTTGGGATTCGGTTTAAGACTTCGGTTAACTATTATCATCCTTTTTAGCAATATGTCCAGCTCAGCTCCGTTTCAATCTCTTGATTCTTGCAATAATGTCAATGACACTTGTTTGTTCTCCCACCCAAATATTTTGTTTTCATTTCGTCTTATTATTTCAAATATACATTTCTCTATACGGAATATAATATCGAATATATATCTGACAACAAACATATTGACTCAATATTAACAGCAATTAGAAAAGCGCAATTGGGTTCTGTATTGATAAGTTCATTCTTTTCAAATAAGTTCACCAATTGTGTGTATTCACATAATTACTGTTTTTAAAATTACTATCGTTAATACACACACATATATATATATTGAACACAGTTAAAATATTGATAAGTAAGACACTTTAGTAGTAATAATAAAAATAGTGGAGTGATTTATTGCTGGGAGTTCATAAGAAGTTCGAACACCGGAAATGATGCGTAGAGCGGAGCCGTAATTCGTGGATTTGAACTCAAGAGTTTGTCACTCTTCCATTACACTGTACCAGATAGGGCACCTGAATAATTACAAAAATAAATAAAAATAAACCATTATTTGAGTGCCTCTACAATTTCTAACAACGGTGGAAGCAGTCATATGTTATAATCCACTTTTTAAAAAAATCAGAACAATTTAATAATCATCAAAATAAATAAGCGAATGGTTTATTGGTTGTCAAACACCGGAAGTAACAGTTGGTCCGCGATTCCCGGCTATGAACTGCATACCATTGTACCAAATCGTGCTAGGACCATTATAATTAATATACTGTAAACAATTATAAGTATATATTATTTGTAAAAAAAAAAAAAATCAATAAAATATAGAAAATCGTTTTTTTAAAATGTTGTTATTGTTTTGTTTTAAACAAATTACATTTTATATGAGCAAGAAATGACAATTAAGTGGATGTTTATTTAAAGAAATTATTAATATTGCTTTGTTTCGAATATAGTATTAATTTTCTTCTATTAGAATCGCTTTTGTTCATTCCAGCTAGGGAAATATTTGCTTAGTGTTTCCTTCATTGCTTTCGCTGATTGGTTCTTCTATCCGAATTTATATTTCCAAAATTTGATAGACTTTTTTTCGATCCACCCTCGGCTAGCTGTGACAACTTTTTTCTTTTACTTTCACCACGCGTTAACTTTCTGTTCATTTATACAGGCTTACGTGAAATAAATAATTAAATTAAGATGATGAAAATTCAAAGAGGAAATATGGTAGTAATTCAAATTGATTAAATTTGCTTTGAAAGATGAAATAAATGTGAGTTGCTCTGTTAAGACGTTTAAATAAACAGGATGAGAGGCCGGACTGGTCTCCACTAAGTAAGCAGTCTAATATTTAGGATAACTATATTAAGAAGCAATAGCCAAATATAACCCTTTATTTTCATTGCGCGATTGTCATATTTTCAACAAAAGCGCGCGTCACAGAGACTGGAGGTGTAACTACAAAGCTAATTACAAACATTTTATTGAAGGAAATAAATAATCAATCAATAGTGTGTAGACTCAGGTGCTGTATATAAGTTTGTTTTGTATAGTTTTCTTAGGTGCTATCTATAAAACCTCGGCTAAAGTTTACACTTGTTTTAATATTAGATTTTCAGTAAAGAATGAGGTAAGCTTATATATATATATTTATTAAAATTTTATATTGTAGTAAAATATATATATTTAAAAATGATAGATTATTGATTTACTATCACAACATATAATGTTTAATTTATTTTAATAGTAATTAGTAAAAACTAGCTAGAGCGCTTTTTTTTTTTTAAAATTTGTAATAAAATAACAGCAGCAGCAACAACTTAACTTTTAAACAAATCAAATAATTTAATTTTAGCAGGTGCGGAGCGAATATAATTTTATTTGATGATTTGCGTTAAGGAAACAAAAAAAATTTACGCACACATAAAACATTTAACAAATAGATATTCTTTGTATTTTACCGATAAAATTTAAATTCGCGCTTAATTCATCAATTTATTTGACATATTTATAAAATATACTAAATCTCCTTAATTACGTAAAATAAATACATTGCCAAAACAAAAATTATCAACAATTAGCACAATGCTCTGTAAAATATTTCATCATCAGCTTCCCGTAACATTCTACACAGTGTATCATGTTCAGATATTCCCTTTATTAAGGCACGTTATGAGTCTAAATTTCAGCTCAAAAAGAACGTAATTGCTAATTGATATCGCCGATGTGCCCTTAACTTAATTATAATTAACATTTATTTGTATATTTTAATTTTGACATATTATATTTTATAAAGTTAATTAAACCATATATATTTACACCATCTAATATTAATTGTTAAATGTTTTTAGAAAAATTCAAATTTTATTTAAACCTTTCGAATACATTCAACTATTAATAATAGAACACAGATTTATATGTAAAAATTCCCCTCTTTTCTTCAGGTATTGCTGGACTAACATGGGAATCGATTTAGATTCATGAATATTAAATTTAAGATGGTTTTCAAACTAACTAAAATATTCTAGTCTCGTTAGTTAGAGTGTTGTCTTAAATTCAATATTACCAATATAAAGATCACAGATGGCCATCAATACCTTAAGAAGAGAAGATAAAAATACCACTCGAAACGTTGTGTTATATACTACTCAGTGTACTATTATTAAAAGTTGAATGTATTTGAAAAGTTTAAATAAAGTTTGAACTTTTCTAAAAACATTTAACAATTAATATTAGGTAATGGAAATAGTCCAACATATAATTACAGGATAATATCATTATCACAAACTTTTCAGACAGATATTAATTAAATATAGTCTTTTTTTCTTTCTAATTATTATATGTAAATTTATATTTGGTAATGTATATTATAATTTGTTTATAAATTTGTAAAGTAGTTCAGATAAAAAATTTGTGCATTTAACATTTTATAATTTTTTTAATCATATGCGAAGTGAATTATAATTTTATTATAAAAGATTTATTTTTCGTCCGCGCGCGCCTGCACACACCCTTACGCTTAATCTTCATTATTATAAATACTGAAAATATAGAACTGTATTGCAATTATTTTTATGAATACAATATATAATATAAGCATATATTTTTTGATAGCATAATGAAATTTGTAACAATTATTATTTACAGTATTTACAATTGAAGCCAGAAAAGTTCAATGTTAAAAATAAACTTTTTTAAAAAAAAAATATAATTCTCACTTGTTAGCCATTTTATCCTCATTTTTTAATCGTCGCTGGATTTTTGTAAAAAATGTTTTAAAAAAAAGATGTGGCAATAAAATTGTTTTGGAAAAAGATGAACTTTATGTTCGAATCTAACACCTCCAGATTATAAGAAAAAAGTGCGCAACTTTATTCTTTAATTAATACAAAGAGCGAAGTAAAAGAGGGGGATGTAGTTGGTATTAATAAATAGGATAAAAATCCTGGAACATAATTTTTATTGAGGAAAATACAAAATTTTAATCAATTGATTAGAATGCTTTATTACAAAAATCTAATTAAACCAGTCCATTAACAACAACAAATAATATAATATAAGCATATATTTTTTGATAGCATAATGAAATTTGTAACAATTATTATTTACAGTATTTACAATTTAAAAATGAAAAGTTCAATGTTAAAAAACTTAAAAAAAAAAAAAAAAATTATAATTCTTTCTCCTTTTTTAATTTTCGCTGGATTTTTGTGGAAAATGCTTTTTTAAAAAAAGATGTGGCAATAGACTTGTTTTGGAAAAAGACGAACTTTATGTTCGAATCTAGAATCAACATCTCCAGACCATAAGAAAAACGGATGCAATTTTACTCTAATTAAAAATTGATACAAAGATCGAAGGAGGGGAGGGGGATGTAGTTGGTATTAATAAATAGGATAAAAATCCTGGAACATAATTTTTATTGTGAAAAATACAAAATTTTAATCAACTGATAAAAATCTTCAATTTGTTTTATTACAAAAATCTAATTAAATCAGTCATTAACAACAATAACAAATTTACATCGCTCCTAATTAATGTCTTATCTATTTACAAAATGGCTAGGATTACGAGGGTTCTGACCCTTGAAAGCGCTTAGCCACTTAATTAAATATATATATTAAAATAAAATAAATATATATATACATTTCTTTATTTGTCTTCAGCTTTGTGTGCTTGTGCGTGTTAGCGCATTTTATATATTCCACTTTAGAACAATTAGCCGGGAAGTCTAAACTGTTTGCTCATTTCAAATAATAATAATGTAAATGACGTTATTACTCGGGAATTAGTGAGGAAGTGAACGCCTAGTTGTGTGATCTATAGAACTTGAGCTCCAGAAATTGTCATTTTTTCAGTATACCAAATCAGTATTAGGTTTCTATTCCCTGATAAAGATATGATTGACATTAGTGGAGAGGGGGGATCGTTGTTATAACGGAGAACAATTATTATGCTAATGTTATTTATTATTATTATTATTACTATTATTAAATTAATAGTAAACATAAAATAATTTGATTTGTTTTTTATTTCAATGAATTATTTTACCACTTTAAAACGAGCAACATAATCTTAAAAAGAATACTGGTATTTGTTTCTTTATTAGGATTTTATGAAATATACTGTATATCAGCAACCATGAACTTAGGATCTTCAAGTATATGATGCTTTTTATTACCTTTCTCCATTTGCTTTTATTTTTTTAATGACATTCATTCATACCTTACAAAATCTTACAATTTTGTCTAAGAATTTTCAATTGACCTTATATTTGATAATTATGATCATGGAGATGTAGTTTCCATTCAGCTATAGTTTTCAAATTTCCTCTTTATATATATATATAAATTCTTTACTTAAAATTTTTTATATCCAAAAAATTTATCAATAAAAAAAAATCGAATAGCTATATTGCTTGAGAGTTCAAAGTTCAGCATCAGAAGCGCCAGTATTGGAATCCGAGGGTCTTTAACACTAGAATCTGCCACTCTATCCCTGCACTAAACCATGCAAGGTTAATATATATATACACTGTATTTCAAAGCTCAAAATTTACTCTTATGAATCTTTTGTTATCCATATACTGCTCTCATAATGTAGAAAACAATTTTTTTTTGTTTTGTTTGTAAACTGATTTGTTGTTTATCAAATCTTCTTCACAGGTTGTAAATACATTATTTTGCTCTAGTTCGTTCCTATTTTATAGTGGTATATGTGAAAATGATAAATAATCTTTACCCCCTTCTCATAATCCATTTTATATTGAACCAGTGTTCTTCATTTGACCCAGATCACATCTTCCTTATATGATTTGAAATATAGGCATTCTTATACCTGGAAATTAATTGTAAATATAGGGATTTGAACTCAGACTTTCAAACAACCTTTGACTATCCATATTATTTCATACTACTGATACACATGACTGCACACATGTAGAAAAGATAAATAATCACCAATACACATTTCATGCTGAAACAGCATTCATCAGTTGGTCCAGAATATCATTTCCCTCACACACATATATAATCAGTGCTGAGTTTATATTAAGATAGCAAATCTTTATATTTTAATGGACAGGCTTCAATCTACTCCAACCTCCAATTCTTCAGCTATCCATACTATTGAAAATCTGATGATAGAATGCCCAAATCCCATGCTGATGCCAAAATTGTTGTTATGCCCATGTTGCTATCTTAATATAAACTGAGCACTGATTATATATATATATATGGGAGATGATAATCTGGACCAACTGATGAGTGCTGGTTCAGAACGAAATATGTATATTGGTGGTTATTTATCTTTTTTATATGTGTGGGGTCATGTGTATCAGTAGTTGAAGATAATGTGGATAGTTGAAGGTTGATTGAAAGTCTGAGTTCACATCACCTATATTTACAATTAAGTTCCAGATATAAGAATGCCTATATTTCAAATCTTACACATTAAGCATGCATTCTGCCCATCCCTCTTCTATATATTTAAATGGATAAGGTCCTATACATGAGGAGTCAGAGTGACTTGAGGTCAACATGGGCATAACAACAATATTGGCATCAGCATGGGATTTGGGCATTTTATCATCAGATTTTCAATGGTATGGATGGCTGAAGACATTAAAATATAAAGATTTGCTAATCTTAATGTAAACTGAGCACTGATTATATATATGTGTGGGAGATGATAATCTGGACCAAACTAATGAGTGCTGGTTCAGCATGAAATACATATATTGGTTTATGTGTATCAGTAGTATGAGATAATGTGGATAGTTGAAAGTTGCTTGAAAGTCTGAATACATATTTTCAATATTTGTTCTGTGTTTTTATTAATATCATATTAATACAATTTGAATTACTAGCATCAAACTTTCTGCACATATTTCTGATATGATCCACTTTAGATAAATTCATTAATGATTATTACTAATCACGTATTAGGCTACAGATTTCCATATCATTTTAAGCCCAATATAATTTTTAAATCTCAATTAAAAGATTAATTTTTATTATTACATGTAGGTACATGATATAAGCTTAAGAAGTTTGCCACTTATATTTGAATTTGATATTGGTAAATTCTGAACAAAAGATGAAGTCATGTGTACGAGATTGTGACCTGAGTGCTGGTTCATTATGAAATGCATCTGGGATAGGGAATCTGATATCTTTATTTATATGTTTCAAGATTGTATAGTAGAATAGGAGATTTATGCATATTTAAAAAAAGATGGTACAGTTAAATGTGGACTAGAAATAACTAGCTAATTAATAATTAGTAACAATCATTCATATCTAGTTTAGAAATAATGTCCAATCTTGAAAATTATTATCAAATAGCTTTATTAGCACTAAAAGCTTTAGGAATAAAAGTCTTCTGGATTATTCTATTTTTAATGATTTACTGATCTAAAGTGAGTCTACACATTTATTCACAGCTAGTGAAAGACTGGTCTATTGTTTACATTTTATTTATACACACTGTATTTGTGAGTCAAGCAGAATCACTTTATAATTCAAATTATTGGTAATATTCAGCTCACTACAAGACAAAGATATTTTCAATTGTCATTCTTAGATAATCAAAGAAAAAAAGTCAGTACTTTTCAGGGTTATCAATTGTTAGCTGGTAAGGATTTGAACCTTTTTTACTCATATTTTTCTCACTATATAAACTAAACAGGCACAACTCTCTATACAATAGTGCCACTCAATGCAAGCCAGAGTAATCAATGGATGCTAGAAGGTTTGTGCATAAAATCCCTATCTAGTGCCTATTCATCCAATATCCTCAGACTAGTTTCTAGCTTGTGGCTTTCACTGTTTTAATAACAGTTATGAACAAGCATAAGAAATGGTGACCATGTGACATTTAGTGGTTTAATACTATATAAACTAGCATGATACCCACTAATTGACTGATGTTGGATTATTAATTGGATTAGTTATGAGCGAGCTGTCTGAAAGAAAAGGCCATAAATGAAATTCCATTTATGGGTATGGTAGGGAAATATTCTATCTCTGTTCCATGCACACATAAGAACCATAGACAAACTCTAAGATTGTAGTTTTTAATGATCAAATTTATTTTATTTTTAACAATCTAGCATGTTTTTGCTAGTATTATATTCATAATTCAATTTAAATTGTTGAAGTTCAATCATGAATATTTGGTTCCAAGAGCTAAAAGCAGGCTTAGTTTCCAAAAAAAAAAAAGATTATATAATGCTAGGATTTCACTGGTTATAAATATACATTATATTGTGTGGAGTTTTTCCTGTATGTAGTTAATTATTAAGTTGTAGTCCAACCATTTTTATACCATGGTTACCTGAGTAACATGGGCAACTTAGCGACAGTTAAACCTGTTAGAGACCTTTGCTAATGAAAATTTTTGTAAATATAGAATTTCATTGGCGACAAATGTAAATAATACTTGTAAGTTCTTTCCTGTATGTCATTAACTGTTAAATTATAATCCCACCATTTTGTATACCACAATTATCTGCTAATATGGACAGCTTTATAACAATTGGTCCTCCTATAGACTTTTGTTAAAAATGATTTACTTCATAATTTAGCTGTTAATTATTTTATTTAATTTTAGATGTAGGGGGAACTAAATTTATATATACTGTATATAATATTGAATAACATTTATTTATCTTGCACCATCCCATACAAATTTTACAATATTGTAAGTGATTTATCTTTGATAATAAATATCAATCAATCTATACTGAATATGTATCCCTATGATTTCCAACAGTTGTTAAACCTTAAAACATCACATGATCACTATCTTCCATGCTTGCTCATAACTGTTGTTAAAATAGTTATGAGCAAGCATGGAAGATAGTGATCATGTGATGTTTTAAGGGTTTAATACCAATTCTGCCTCATAGGAAGGTCGTGGCTATGGTTGTAAAAAAGCCAAAGACACCAAAATGTATGGGTGCTGAATTGAGCTCAGACCCATATAACTATATAGGCTACTAAGCTTAGATTGAAAATATGTGTGTTTTCAAATTTTATTCTCATAGTTTGGTAGAGATAAAAGGTGGCTGCTGGAGGGTTGCATTAGATGCAGTGCTCTCAGATCCAAGGCTCCTCACTGATGAAGGCCATAAGCCAGAAACTAGTTTAGGGATATTGGATGAGTAGGCACTAAATAGGGATTTTATGCACAAACCTTCTGGCATCCATTGATTACTCTGTCTTGCTTAGAGTGGCACTACTGTATGGATAAAGTTTTGCCTATTTTAAAAACAGTTGTTAATGACATTGGATTAACATATCCAGTGGAAGTTAGTTGATTTTTTTCATCAAAGGTAGCTGCTTAAAAAAATCATAAAATTTGTAAATAATATGCAAAGTATGTCAATATTATTTAGTATTATAATATATTTATGTTAAATTTAATTAATTATATACATCTAGTTAATAAATTAATATTCTTTTATAAGTTAAGTATTCGTTGATTCCTAGGAAATTACATCAACCATTAGCATCCACTGAATACTAAATTCTTATTCATTAATAAATAGAAAACAGCGGTGTATATGTAATATTAAAGGATTAGGTACAGTGAAGCCTATTTCATGATGTCTGAGTGACCAAATATTATTACATTATAACGTAAAAAATACAGACGAGTGTAAGTCGATTGTACATGTTTTTAAAAAATGTAAGTCTATGTTATGTTGATATACTTAGTTTAAATGTATTTTATTGCTTTAAATATATTCATATCGTTTATTCCAAAAGAAATATAAGATTTAAACATAGAGAGATGTACGTTGTTTATTTGGTCTAATTTAAAGATTTAATATTCATTTATTAGATTAACAAATAATTATAATATACCTGCAAGACTCTTAAAAAGCTATAGCATACTATAATATTTTCAAATGCTCTGTGCGGTTTAGTAAAATATAGTGTCAGTCTCAGAAGGATAAGATCCGGAATCGATTCTGTCACTTCCGGCGCTAGAACTTGTTATGTCCAGAATTGATTCTGTCACTTTCGGCGCTAGAACTTGTTATGAACTCCTGAGCAATGGAGCTACTCTATTATTTTATTTACACTTCCACCTATTTTAAAACAAATATGTCAATTCTCAAATATAACGTTCTAGGTTGCAGGAATATTGAAAAAAGCTGATTTTATTAATTTATTTTAGATTGTTTGCCACAGTAATCTGGATAAATCCTTTCCATTTCACTGACTTATCCCAAAATCATCAAAAGATAGATTCACTTATGGTTTAATCAATTCCTTCTATTCTGCTACTGTAGCTATAGATCATGTGACATTGTGTGTGTACATCACTCATAAATCACTGGTTTCTAAATTTCATTTATGAAGTAGATGAGTGCAATGACCACAGATTGCTGGATTACTGAATCAGTTGATTGACAAGACCCTAGTCTTGTCTATAGGAGATCAAATGCAGTTGGCTTGTGTTGGATCTAAAATAAATAAATTTGTGTGCAAGCTTTTTATCTGCCACAATCTTAGGATTGTATATTATTGATTGAACCTATAAAAAGAGGATCTTGATTTGAAGTGACTCTTAGATGGTGGAACTATATATTAAGTTATTGGAAAGTCTGATCTATTTAATGGATTTTTAGAAGGCATTTGAACCCAGACTTTCAATCTCCCTTAAATCATCCAATCTATCATACATCTAACTTAAGTATATATACTATATTTGTATTCAAATATTAACAGCCTTTTATAACACCTGGTGGAAAATATGCAAAATAAAAAACCCCAAGAAATCGCATCAATGGAGTATGCCAGTGATATTTCTTTTGATTAATATTTAACTAACTAACTGATCAGAAGTTTAGGACAGCAACTCTATTTTCAAATGATAAAAGAGAAGACATTCCTCATCGGGTTAACAATTGGCAAATGGTGAGAGTTTTAGTTTGCTTCCATTCTTGTTTTACCCTTATCTGAAATTGACAAGTTTGCTGAGTTTATTATAAATTAGCTGCCTAGAAAAATTGCTATGATTGAACCTGAAAAAAAGTTCAACTTTTATCAGACCCAAATTTGAACTTTTAGATTGTTTAAATATTAGCAAATCCTTATATTTTCCATATTCTTTTGCCATCTTGTATAAGCCTTAATAATCAATAGATGCCAGCACTTATTAAATCCTTATCTGTTGCTGTCAACCAAATATCCACATACTAGTTTTCAATTAATGAGTATGTAAATACTTTTAAGACAGGTTTTAACCTGAATCATATGTACCTTGAAATTTATAATAGTCAAACAATATCTTTAATTGACATTAGAGGGACCTCTCAAACCACAACACAAGAAGTGTGGTGTCTTATTTTTAACCTAACTTTCTACTAAAGGAAGTAGTGAACTTAAATAATGAAGAGAATAACAATTTCACATTCCCAAATCAAGATGCTTCAGATTGGCCTATATAAGTGGAAAGTTAGGTTAAAGATAAGACACCACTCTTATCTTTATAAAAGTCACTATCTTGTGTTATGGTTTGAGAGGTCCCTCTATTGGCAATTAAAGATATTGTTTGACTATTATAAATTTCAAGTGCATATGATTCAGGTTAAAACCTGTCTTAAAAGTATTTATATATACTTCCTGTGTACTTAATAAATAATCACAACTTTAATGAATATGCATAAATTAAGATTACTGCATTGTTTTGTTGATCATGAGATGGATTACGAGTTGTTTAAATTGTCAGCAGTGGTTTTATATTTCCATCTCTTTTGAAGTGTTTTATTTAAGAACATTGTATTTTAATATGATATCACTTAAGCAAATAAATAATCAATTTGCTTTACCACTCAGTCATCATCATCAATATTTTCAATTATTATCAATTTACTGCAGGATGAAGATCTCTCCATTTAATTTCTCCAATTCCTGAATCCCCCAAAATAACAAAATTGGGCATGATCCATAGATGTTAAGTTCCAAAATGTCACTTTATTAAAGCTATCAATCATACAGAATAACTTATTAAATAAATTTACAATTCATTGTACTTGCAATAAAAAAATAAACAAATATAATATAAACTTGTAGTGAGTTAATTAGTTCTCTGCCGATTAAGTGACAAGAAATAGAATACTACAAGTAGCTGATATCATTTGATCACAATAGATGCCTAGTTTGCTATTGCTTTTAACACAATTTCTTAACATTATCATTTACTAAAATAATGCAGTCAATTTTAAACTCAACAGAAAAATTATGTACGTAAATATCCCTCAGAATTCATGTAGACAATATATTGAATTGAATGGATACGCGAGTTTGCAAAAAACATCTGATTTGTACTTTTATTCGTTGATTTGAAAATTAGCGAAAGATTATAGTCATGTATTTAAGCCCTTAATGCGATGTAATCTCTTCGACATCATTTCATATCCTGCTTGGTCAAAGGCTAAACACACGTAGTAGAGTGGTTGTCTCTAAAGCCAAAAATTAAAAACAGAGGCCCAATTCTCCATACAATAGTGTCACTCAGTGCAAGCCAGAATAATCAACGGATGCAAGAAGATTTGTGCTTAAAATCCCTATCTAATGCCTACTCGCCTATCTGCAAACTAGTTTTTGGTTTGTAACTTTCTTCAGTGAAGAGTCTTCTGAGAGGACTGTATCTAGATCTTAGGATCTAACGCAATCCTCCATCAGTCACCTTTTACCTTTTCAGTTAACTATAAAGCTATAGAGTCTAAAATTAAAACCACAATAATATTTTCAATCCAAGTTCATTCACTTGTAGTCATGTCTTGAGTTCTTTAATGACCATAGTCACTATTATCCTATTTGGCAGGATTGGTGTTAAATCGCTAAACATCACATAATCACTATTTCTTAGCTTGCTCAAGCTGTTGAAAACAGAGACCTGAGTAGCACTACTGTATGGAGGGTTTTGCTTCTGTTTTTAACAGCTTGGGCAAGCATAAGAAATAGTGATTATGTGATGTTTAGTGATTTAAAGTTAAAGGTTCTTGATTCAATTCTTAGTTGAGAAAAATAAACATAAAATAAATCTTCATTCAATCAATTAAATGAAATTATTAAGATCAACCTATCATGTGGGTTCTCAAATATCACGTGATCTTACGAGCACCTAATCTTGAAATTGGGTTACTGCATTTTGTTTAATTATTTTTAAAATAAAGTTTGTAGGCGTATGTGTTTTTAATTTAAAAATATATTCTTAGTCAAGCATTGGTGGTCGAGAGGTCAGCAGCTGCTTTACAGGCAGGTGTCTCGGGATGGCGGGTTCGCTTCCTGGCTGATGCTATGACACATGGAGAAAAAAAAATCCTTATTAAAAACAGAAAAGGCCACTGGCTTTATTAGAAATTCGAAATCGGACGCTCTACCGCTGCGTATCACTGATATCATAATAGAATTAATGATAATTAGCTGGATTGAATAGGTTTCTAAAAGAGATGACAATAGGTGAATAATTAAAGTATTAAAGTGAATCCGAAGTGATCGTAAAAGACCTAGAAAGAGACCGCATATGAGCTTATTAGATTAGATAGTCTAATGAAAGATGTGGAGAAGAGCTATGGATCAGGGAACTATATTAAAACTTCATGCTATAGTGGCTCGAGAGTCAATAACAATTGAAGATGATGACTAAAAATTTGAAAAAAAGTAAATAAATTCATAGTTTTATTATTAACTTTCTCAATCAATAATCATTCAACAGTTTCAAATAAAGTTTAGATAAACAACTTTTAAGGCACAATTAATCAATGATATTAGATTAAGAAGATATTCATGTAAAACCAAAAACGAGGCATCTCATTAAAAAATTTAAATGAAAGTTATTTAAAATAATCCAATTTTTTAATTTTTAGATTATTTTATTAATTAAATAATCGTAAATACAATAATGTCTTTGATCAAATCAATACGTTTTTTTTTTAAAAACAAAAATATTTCTTTTTCTTTTTGCAAATAAATTTTAAATAGTAATGAAGATTATAATGTATTTTCGTTGATAATTGATCTTTTTATCGACGACTTAGCTTATCCATCATCATCATCAACAACCATTATCAATCCACTGCAGTATGAAAATATCTCCAAGTTCAACACATATTCTCCAATCTTTAGTTTCTCTTCTCCACATCACTCCTGCATACTTTCTTATTTCATCCATCCATCTCACGTGGTCTCTTTCTGGGTCTTTTACCATTTCTTGGAATCCAGTTTAAGATTTCAATTGTCCATCTATTATCAACTCATCTAGCAATATGTCCAGCCCAACTCCATTTCAGTCTTTTAATTTTTTCAATGAGATTAGTAACACCTGTTTGTTTTCTTACCCATATATTGTGTTTTCGATCTCTTCTTGTTATTCCCAACATGTATCTCTCCATACTTCTTTGAGTGGTCTGAAGTCTCTGTATTGCTTTTCTATTAAGTATCCAAGTCTCAAATCCATAAGTAAGAATTGGTAAAACACATTTATTTTTTTTTAATAAAGCTTATCCATATTTCAATCTATTTCAATGTCTTGTTTCTTAAAATATATTTTTAGGCAGAAAACTTAAAATCTTTACCATTATTTTCAACTATGGTACAATTCACTTCAGGATGCAGGCTTTCATGAATTTAATTCTATTTTTGGATCCATTTGTCTACATTAATCCAGAGAATTTCTTTATTTCATTTCTCCACCTGATCTCTTATTAGGTCTTCAAAAATTTAAGTTTAAACTTTAATTATCCATCTAGTATCACTTTTCTAAAGTCTGCATTTCAAATTTATTTTTTCCATTTAATTCTTTTAATGATGTCTACAGAATCTGATTATTTTCTCAGCCATGAGTTCTACCTTTAATTCCTTCTATGCTAATCTCAACAGGCAACCCATCATATTTTGTTGCATAATCTACAGTTTTATGCAGTTATATTCAGTACCCAAGGTTTAATTTGATAAATAAACAATAAAAAATGCCATTTATTAAAATCATTTCTACTAGCATCAATATAAATAAAAATTTAATAGGAAGTACTGAAAATTCCCAGCAAGCTATATGTGAACTAACCATCAGTGATGAGATGTGATGTGATGTACTGAGACTTCTCCTTAAATGGAGTCAGGAATCTCCAGCAGCTATGTCCAGAGAAACCTGTTAGCCACTTTACTTTCCCTTTTCATTCTCCACCCTATGTTTTCCCATAATCTGCTTCATCCCATTTCCACAACATAATCTTTGTCAAGTCCATGGCCTTCATATCCAAATCTCTCTTATCTTTTCCCAAACCCAGTGTAAAAACCAATATCCTACTTTCTGTATAATCATTTTGTTCATATTTATTTTTCCATAACTTCATTATTTGTACCCTTTCTGCTTTCAAGCATTTACATTGACTTAACAGATGCCTAATATTTTCTAAGCCTTCCTTGCACAATTTGCAGACTAAATCGCCCATATTTTTCCATTATTGTTGTTGTCAGTAATGTGATGTGATGTGATGTATTTGGCTTCTCCTTAAATGAAGTCAAGAATATCTCAGCAACTATGCCCAGATAAACCTGTTAGCCACTTTATTTTCCATTCCCCACTCTAAATCTTCCCATATTCTGCACCATCCCATTTCCACAACTTGATCTTTGTCAACTCTATGGCCTTTAAATCTAAATCCCCCTTATCTTTTTGCAAACCCAGCATAATAAAAGCTAATAACTCACTTTCTGTATAGTCACTTTGTTCATACCTATTCTCTCATAACTTCATTATCTGTACCCTTTCTGCTTTCAAGCATTTACATTCAATCAATAGATGCCTAATATTTTCTATACCTTCCTTACATAATTTGCACGCTAATTCACCCATAGTTTTCCATTTACATGTATATTCTCTTGTTGCTAAAGATCCCGTTTGAGCCTTAAACAATAAACTACTTTCCTTACTATTATCATAAATTAAGTCACTTCCAATATTCCGTTTACTTCTATATATATTTAAACTCTTCTTATCCTCCATACTACTTCTCCATCTCTCCAACTCCCTATTTTTTATTAATGCTTCTATTTTTTTATCCATTACTTACCACTATAACACTCAACAATCCTCCTAACACAATCATCCCATCTTTTATACAAGTATACCGATATAAATTCTGTATCCAAATCTTTTGCATACCGCATTACCTTTCTCACCCATTTTGTTACCTGCCCTTTACTCATAACCCAATTGAACACTATTTTGGATATTCTTTTATTATCCATAAACTGCAACCTACCAAACATTTTCATTTTACTTTTTGCATCTCTCATATAGAAACTTGACCATCCTATTTCTCCTTGAATTGCCTCCTTTGCTGTCCATACCTCTGCATCTAATGCATGTCTTCCTACTTCCCTTTGTACTTTCTCTAAATAATCTAAAATCCTTTTACTAACACATAATGCATCATTACCATATGTTAACACTGCTACTGCAACTTCCTTCCATACAATTCTAGCTACATCATATTTATTATATGAAAATACTGTTAGTTTCTTTACCAAACCCTTTCTTTTCTTTGCTTCATTTACCAATTTTTTCTCCCATTCATCCCAGCAATTTTCCTGATTACATAAGATGATTCCCAAGTACCTATATCTATCCACCACACATAACTTTATATCCCCCAATAAAAAATCTACATCCTCTCTTTCCCCAGTATTAACCATCAATATATTTGATTTTTCTTCACTAAATTTAATCCCCATCTCTTTACCCACTCTTGCACATGTCCTCAACATAATATTCATATCTTCTCTTCTTTCTGCACATAAAAGGATATCCGCAAAAAAAAGACCCGACAAAGTATATACTCCTTTGCCACCTATTAACAGTATCTCTACCCCTCTTCCTAGTCTTTCTATTGCTTTCTCCATTTCACTCAAAAACAACAAAAACAAAATTGGTGACATAAGGCATCCTTGCCTTAATCCCACCCAGCCCCACCTATATTTTAGCTTTTCTTGTAATTATTTATGCAGTCATTTCGGAATAGCTTACAGTTGTCTTGAAATTATATTTGTTTACATAAATTGCACTCTGCATATAATATAGTCGGTAAATGTTATGCTTGCATACAATCAACATATAGGTGACTCATTTTTTATTTTAAATTTACTGATGGTTGATTCACATATAGCTTGCTGGGGATTTCAGTACTTCCTATTAATTTCATCTATATCTATGCTATTAAAAAGTTATATTTACATCTATTAACTAAGATTGATTTAATATTTAGAGGTTATTAAATATGAGACTTAGCCCATATCTCTAATTAGGCATAGTGATTTCTGAATAGCTTATAGTTATCTTGAAATTTACATTAGTTTATATAAATCATAAGTACACCAATAAATATTATGCTTTTATACGATCAAGGCTAAAGTGTAGATGGCTCATTCTACATTTTATGTTTATTGATAGCTAATTCACATATAGCTCACTGGGGTTTTTCAGTACTTCCTATTAATTTCAATTAAAATCCTTTTTGAAAAGAAAATCCCAGTTATGGTCCAAAGTTGTATTTTAGATCGATATAATCGACTAATGTGTTAACCATTATACCACTACAATGAGAATATAGCCAGTGCTAAGCACTGGATTTATTCTTATAAGTAGCATTTTTTCTTATTATAGCCTCTACCTTCTGCATACTAAAATCAAAGTGTATTGCTCTTGTTTATCTGATTTTAAGATCCCAGTTTACATATAATGAACACTTAGCTCTATCTGTAGGCTAAACATTGAAGTTTAATGTGAATTTTATCCACAAAAATTGTTTGTGATAGTTATGATGTCAAAAGCAGATGAAAGTTAATCAGTTACATATTATACACCCAAACCTAATGCTAGAATTACTTTGCTAATCATTACAATCTGCAGTAAATATATTTCATTTCATATTATTAATATTTTGTGTATTGGATATCTGAAACAAAAAACCACATGACTGTACTTACTTTAAATATTTGCATTAAGAGCAATAATTTACCTCATTCACTATTCTTTAAAGCCATCTTTTGTAAATTTGAACAACACTAGACTAGAAAATAGTGTTATTTCAAAATATCACATGTATGCACAAACCTTCCTGCATCTTTTGATTATTCAGATTTGCACTGAGTAGCGCTACTGTATGGAGAGTTTTGCCTCTGTGAAAAATAGCTTGTGTAAGCATATTGATGGTTTAATACCAATCATGCGCAATAGGCTCATGATGACTGTGGTTATTGAAAAACCAAAAACACCAAAAAGTATGGATGCTGAGTTGAGTTCAGATCTATATAACTTTACAAGTTAATGAGCTTAGCCTGAAAACATTATTGTGTTTCATTTTGGACTCAAAGTTTTATAGTTAGCTAAAAAAATAAAAGGTGGCTGCTGGAGGATTGCATTAGATCCTAATATCTAGGTGCAATGCTCTCAGATCCAAGGCGCCTCACTGATGAAACCACAAGCTAGAAACTAGTATGGGGATATTGGATGAGTAGGCATTAGATAGGTAATTTGGGCACTAATCTTCTTGCACCCATTGATTATGAAGACTTGCATTTGGTGGCACTACTGTATGGAGAGTTTTGTCTCTTCAAAATATCTAGGAATTCTAATTTAAAAAAATTAGAAAATTATCTTGATATAGAAGAATTATCATTTAATGCCCAATCGATGCCTCAAGATTAATGTAGATGTCCCTGGAGTAGAATAAAGGATAAATAAAGTGAATTATTGTTTCTATTTTTTAAACTAGAAGAACAAAGCACATATATATCATTATCCTACACAGTATAATTATACTATGAAGTATCAGCAGCCAAGCATACTTTCAGGACAATACACCAGATTCAAGGCAATCAACAGCTATAGGAGTAAGCAAAATTTTAATTAACAATTAAAATTCAGAGCATGCTCAATTGCATTCTAGTTTTAGTGCACCATTAGACTTAGTAATGGACTCGGCTTCCTTAATTTTTCTTTTCCTATCATTTGATTCATTACATACAATGCTAATTTTCTGAGAACAACAATTATGCTTCATATTCTTTCTCGACATTATGATGAAGATTAGATTTAGATTTTTTATATTGACAGATATAACCTAAGACATGTTGTTTAGGCCTTTCACATATAATGGTATGAACAATTTAATGATTATCGGTTTGATTTATTCTATTCTTATCATCAAAAATGGAAATTAATGAAATCCATTATCTTGTTCTTTCATATAAATTATAATAAATAATAAAAAAATATATAAAAAATTAGCTATATATATATATTAATAAGAATTACACATAAAAAGCCTTTTTTGGCACATGGTTTATGCCCTTTTAAAATGTTAAGCATCTACTTTAACACTATGTGATGTGATGTATTATGGCTTCTCCTTAAACGAAGTCAAGAATATCTCAGCAATTATGTCCAGATAAACCTGTTAGCCATTTTATTTTACATTCCCCACTCTAAAATTACCCATAATTTGCTCTATCCCATTTCCACAACATAATCTTTGTCAACTCTATAACCTTTATATCTAAATCCCCCTTATCTTTTCCCAAACCCAGCATAAAAACCAATAATTCACTTTCTGTATAATCACTCTTTTCATATTTATTTTTCCACAACTTCAGTATATGTACCCTTTCTGTTTTCAAACATTTACATTCAATTAACAAATGCCTAATATTTTCTATTCCTTCCTTACATAATTTACAAAATAAATCACCCATATTTTTTAACTAATTATTGCAGATAGAACACCATCTAGTGCTTTATAATGGAAATAAAACAACAATCGCTATATATGAAATCTCTATTTTCTCTGTTATGCAATTGGTGAATGTATAAATGTTTCTTCGTAAGGCAACCACATGTCAAATTCATAATGATGTATATTTGTCAAAAAAAAAAAAATACTTATTTCACTATTACTGAACTGTAATAATTTTTTTTTATGAACAATTTTATATAAAGGAATAAAACTTCTTGAAGGCATAAACACTCCAAAAAAATTTAGTACAAGTGCTTTTAACTAGAACTGAATAGGTATAATATTTAAATCTGAAAGAAAATGTAATCACAGTGCATAAATTTATGTTGGGTAAGGTACTATTTATTGAAGGGAGAAAATTAGATGCTATATTACTGCCATTTTGTTTTGGTTAGTGTATTATTACATTTATGTGAAGAAAGTATTTAAATCGCAAAGAAAATGTTATTACATAAATTCATGGTTGAAATATAATATTTAATGGGAGAAAAAATATATACTTTAGTAACACATTTACATTGAGTTTTGGTTAATGTATAATATCAAAATCTTTTCTTTAATTTACATTAAATCTTAGAAACAAGTTATTAAAGCAACCAATTAAAAAAAAAAAAAAAACACCAGGTTTTACGTTGCCTGGTATTTGTTTAGCCATTACATTCATAATTTTGTTACAAACTATTTTATGTAAAGGAAGTAATTTTTTAAAGCAATGTAGAGGTCTCTCTTGTTAAAATTAAGCACTCAAGGCGCATGTACTAAGGTTTTAGCCTTATATAAGTATTACGTGCTGACATCGCGCTTAATAAGAATTAATATTTACAACTTTAAATTGATTCAAAATATTTCTAAATTTATTATCTGAATATTGACTCATTGTAAATCGAAAGATTTCGCGAACGTTAATGTTTAACAGAAATAGTGGACTTAATCAGTGAAGAATTTATTAGCTTCATGCTCCCAAATCATTTGCCTTTATAATTAAGAAAATAGGTTCAGAGATAAGAGGGTCCCTCTTATCGGTATAAAGTCGAATCTTGCGTTATGATTTGTAGAGGTCTCTCTTGTTAAAATTAAGCACTCAAGGCGCATGTACTAAGATTTTAGCCTTATATAAGTAGTAAAGCAACTGATAAAATAAATGTAGATTACAGTTCTGAATTCTTAAAAAAATATCGTATTGGAATAAAACTTTTTGAAAGAAAAAACACTTGGAAAAAATAATTCCATATGTTTTTAACTAGAACTGAATAGGTATAATATTTCAATCATGGAGAAAACCACAAGCTTTATATAGCCCAGGTACAGTCTGGTAACAAAATAAAACATCAGTAAAATAGAATACACTTTTTTTTTTTAAATATAGAGATTCAATATAAACTTCAAAGAATTTATTATATAACATAACAATATACAGAATAAGTAATACATATGAAAGTTACAGTATGAAAAGCATTTACATTCTGAAAGATTTAAAGTTGTAATTAATAATTTGTTAAGCACATACTCATACTCATTAAGTAAACTAATATATATTAAGGTTATAACCTTAAAACTATGTGCCTAGATGCAACAGTAGGGACCTCTACAAATCTTGTATTTTTCAGGATTGCAAAATAAAGAGTGTATAAATGCCCTTACAGTTCAAAGATTTTGCAAACATTTTGTAATGAAATTGATTACTGTTTTTAGAAAGACACACCTTTACATATTTAAAGCATTGCTTATTTTCATATTAAATCTCTACTGTAAAATGAATTAACATTCACATACATTTTTGATTAAAAGTCTTTGATTAAAATTCTTGGACCATAGGCAAATACATTATTAGCAGATCCTGTATGTATAACATCACAGTTTCTGACCAATATTGGTTATATCAAAAGCTTCCAAGTTTTTTAGTTTCCATGCCCCTTAATTTTTTAATCAATTATCTTGTATCCCCTACTTCTTACAATAAGAAATAAGCAGTTGGAGAATGTACCATGAAAGTACTTCATGCACATGTGCAGGAAGTACAGATGCCATAGAAACAAGTCTCAAGTGGTGCCAATCTGGTAAATTCACTAACTATCTTGAATCTTAACTGAGCATTTTGATTTATCAGATCCTGCAGTAAGAAAACAATCTATGCAACCTCAATGGTATCCATATCTGAAAAGAAACCTGAAATGTTGCTGATGCAGCTAACAGGCAGCACCAACATGGAATAGCCTGTAAATGTTGATAACAATTATTTTTGCAATATGTTAATAAACATGACATATTTATTTACTGGTTATTGATTATACCACCTGGAATATGGGTATCTCAGGCTGTAATACCTTAGTTATATAATACAATCATTGACATTTGACATCAACAAACCACAAAACAACTTTGCTCATCATTAAACCCACTGGCCAGCTTTTCTTCAGATTTATTTGAATAGATATCCTAATATTCCAATCAATAATAAATTTTGACTTATGCTTAGTTTCACCCATATCTCAATAGAAGTTTTTAAATAACATTTATTAATGAAATTAAAAAAAAAAATATCTTTTTCTAGGTTCAACAATAAAGACAGCTAGATTTCATCGTTTCTAGATGCAAAACGAGTCTCATGAACAGATTCAGGACAATTTATGGCCATTGTACTTATTTGCTTCATAAATGAAAAATTTCGATCAATAATCTATATAGAGTAGAAAACGACAATTACACAACATATAGTTAGTGATGATTGAAGCTATGATTACTGTGGTAGAGCTTAATAAAACCATTAATCAAATTACCCCCCCCCCCCCAATTGAAATTGTATAGATTATTTTATGATATTTGTTAATAATAAAGCTTTGTTTAAAAAAGATCCATAGCTAAATAAATATCTTTTATTTTTCTTCATACAAATAACTTATTGCATATCATCAATTTAAATTTATTCTTGTATTCCTCCATACTGTTGATCCATAATTATTATTTCATTTTGACAACTATCTCATTTAATCATATCTTTTTTATTAAAAATTTGTAAGTTGTTTCTACGTCAGCAATAATCTGCTTGTAAGGATTTTTTCATCCACTTCCCTCCTACTCCACAAATTTTGATTCAACAGCGTAAAATTCACTGTCAAGTGTGTATAAGTTTATTCAAACCGAATTTTAAACAAAACTTGACTAAAAACATCATCACCAAAGAACCAAATAGAACGGGGAAAACTAAAGGACAAAAATCAGCCTGTTGTATCTAAGCGTAATTCAGAAACCTCCTCATTCACCCCTGAAACATCTAAAGACTTGACATATAGCAATTCCTTTTAAGTTAATGTTACATATGGATCCTCCTATTACTCCACCAGGGCAACCAAGCCTATCAACATTGCTCCTTACCAAAGACTCTTCTTTGCCTATACTACACACCCTTTCCATATCTCCTTCCCATTTCATAAGTATCCTCTTTCCCACCATATTGTACTTGAATTTCATTTTGCCATGTAGTCATCTCTTTGTAAACCTTTTAACTGTTGTGTATTTTGTCTTTTTGATGAGTAAAAACTTTCATCACTGAGAAAAAAAAAGTCCGTGTAAGTTCACCTAATTCTTATTTGTGCTTATACTGACCTCTTTAGTTTGCTTTTCGACCAAAATCTTAAATTTATGTTCTAAAGTATTGCATAAAGTTTTACATTCATAATTTAATATGGATAAATATGGAACAATGTTTTTTTCTTTTTTTTCTTTCTAGTAATATTTAAATGTAATGTCTTTTTGCGTCATTCAACTATAAATTTAATAAAGACTTTTATAACAGTGTCATTTTTGCATATATTGTATATGGACGGAAAAACGTTAACATTGCAATTACATTTTTAAAAATTTGAAACGTTTTTCTAGAAAAAAAAAAAACGACTTCCTTAATCAGTTTTAACGCTTCCACGTATTTCAACCGTAACTTATACCCAAATTCGAAGTAAAAAATAGTTTAAATTCTGTAAGCTTATACAATCTGGAAATAATAAAACACACTGTTTGTGAAACGGAGTAAATGTATTATAAATTATTAATATCCAACCGAACATTTGGTGCAATATATTAGATTCATGGCAATCAACATATTATTTAAAGACCAAGAAAAAGACCGCGTGTGAAATAGATGGATGAAATAAGGAAGTTTGCTGCTGTGATATGGAGAAAAGACGCTAGAAATTGGATGAACTAGATTAACTTTGATTAGACCTTTATTCCACAGCAAATCAATAAGATTTAAAAAGGATGATGATCATACAGAACTGATTTATTTTTAACATGATTTATTATTGATTATATTTCTTTAACTACATATTTTAACTTTTACATTCCTGTTACAGAGAAACAAATAATTTTTAAATGCAACCATTTCTAAAATCTTTGTTTTAATATATGTTAATATTTTGGAACATTTTAAAAATTTATATTCAATTAAATGGGATTAAGCGGCCAACGTCAACACTGTTCAGAAGGTGAATGTATTACTGCGTATAAAAATTCTTAGCAATGCATTTTCCACTTATATATAAGTGTAACGTAGCAAATAGTATGCATGCCAGTAAAAGATGTATTCCAACAAGCTTTAGCATACATAGAAAAAATAAAAACTCTTTTTCCTCATAAATTAATTCTAATGATGGATCTCGATCTCCGTCAGCTCCAGTTTTAAGATCAACATCTCCTTGAACTGCAACAATGATGATTGTAAAAAATAAATGCTTCTAATGGAAAAGGCTAGTAAATTCTAACACAACAGCACATATCAGGTGTAGTATCAATACAAAAAAAAACTTATGTAATCGCTGAAAGTAGAAGTCAGGGGAAAGGGAAGTATTAAAAATAGTTGGAGGGGGGGGGTTCTTCAAGCAAATATAAGCATTTTTAGTAGCAACTAATATACAAATTAAAAAGCGTATGAAACACTTGAACGAGAAGCTATACAGATTCCAAAAATTACTATACGCTAAGCGCTTTCGAGGCCATTTGCCTCATATTCATAGCGGTAATGCGAGGTGCAGAATGAGGAAATAGGGCAAGGAAACAAAGCGGTATGCAAAGCGTAGGCAAATGAGCTAGATATTCCAACGTTTGGAGATGTCAAAACAGGTATCCCTCCTATTGATAGCGTTATTATTGCAATTAATGAAATATGCTTCTCTGATTTTCCGCTTGATGTCATTTTTCTCAATGTCGACTATTTTGGGGTTGGAGGTTCAAACACATGTCCTGTCTTCTTGGAATGTTCTAAGAATGTTGATGAGTTATCGTTATTTTTCTTTGCTCTAGCACTAATGCAATTTATAAGTTCAGTGATGGGATACAATGGAGAGCAGATGCTACTAGTGATCACTGGGAAGATAAAAGCTGCGTCAGACAACAATAGGGATAGTTCTCATTACCAGACACAAAGAAGAAATGAGACAAACTTTTTTTGCTTCTATAGACTCTACAGTGAAACCCATCAGCTAATGGTGGGGGAAAAAACTTAGACAACTTTTAGGTTGGGTAATTATCAATGTAAAAAAAAAATCATATTGCTTTATTGCTCGGGGGGGGGGGGTAATAAGATTTTCGAGTGCCAAATCTGCGAAACAGAATCGATCTTGGGATCTTCCAATCCCAACTCGGATACTCTTTCAACTGTACCAAATTATGCAGAGTATTATCATATTATCAATATGATAAGGTGAGTCAGTTTAAATATCTTGGTGGCTTTAAAGTAGAAAGGCGGGTTTAAATATGGATGTGCGGCACAGACTCCAACGTGAGTTGCGTCTGCTTTTTCTTCTCATATGTCAAATGCATTGACCGGGAAGTGAACCCGGACCAGCTGCTTGGAAGGCAGCTATGCTAACCGCTAGGCCACCAACGCTTGACAACGCAAGTTGCTACTTTTAACAAGTTAAAAAAGATTTTTTTTTTTTTTTCTGGGGATACATATCAGGGAGCAAAAAAAAAAAAATATTAGTTTAGTTTTCCATAAATGATTTGTATTTTCATTTTAAAAAAAAAATAATGACTCATTTTGTCAAATAGTGAAAACAAAAATATACGTAACTTGGACACCTAACATAGACTTCCGACCATTAACGAAATATGAAGAGATGTATATTAGGAGTAATTAGAAGAGATCAGAAATGAAATACATGCCTGAGAGAACAAACAGGTCTTGCTGACATCATCGAAAGAATTAAGACTAAAATGGAATTGGGTTGGACTTATTGCTAGAAGAAATATAATAGACGAACAGTTGTGATCTTAAATGGGATTCCAAGATTGTAAAAGACCTAGAAAGAAACCATATGTGAAATGGAAGGATGAAATAATGAAGAGTGTTGGGATAGGAAGGTGGATTAAATTTGGAGAGACCTTCATCTTGCAGTAGATCTATAATGGTTGAAAATGACGATGATTGTAAAACCATATGACTTTTTCTATAACCATTGTCAGTGATCATAGATAAAGAAATGATTGATGGTTGTAATGTGTTTATAACAAGTTTTTACATAAATTTCTTGAAATGGTGATTTACAAATCTCCTGACATGCCATGATCTCTGGTTCAGTTCCGACAGATGAACTTTAAATTTTTGTTCAGTTCACAAATAAACTTAGGCTTCTTCTTTCATATATCAGTCTGTAATGAGTATCATTAATCATTCAGTATTGGTCAGTAAATGGGCATCTGAATATTATTCAGAACTTAAATGTCCTAGGTTAATTTGGTTTTCTAATGATGTTGGTTTGCTAATTGTAAAATAAAAAATAAGACTGTTATACAATGCAAACTTTAACTGGTAGGAAGAAATCATACTCATGTGAACACTAAATCAAAGATTTATTATTATAGTTGAGAGTTCCATGGTATAAGGATCAGTGCATCTGCCTGCAATGACCATGACTTTGAATTGGGATCTAAGCAAGGTGAATTTTACAATTTTTTCAGATGACAAATAGTCATAGGATTTTTTTTTTTAGAAAATTGGCAAAAAGTAAACAGATAAAGATTCAAATTTGGGAGATCATAGTAAGTTTGAGCATTGTAAGTTAGGGAGCAGAATCACAACCCATGGACAATGAGATCCAAAAGTTATCCCTGTTTCATGGCATTTGCTAGTCATATACATTTATAAATAAAAGATATCTATATTACCAACTATAAATTAAATGAATACTTATGTAGTTTTCCAGGTTTCCAATGGAAAAAGAGGAAAATGGATTAAAATATTTAGATATTTTTTTAATAAAAGGAATAAAGCATGAAATAATTATTGAACATTATCTTAAAAATACAAAAATTAGATGATTGATTGATCCAAAGTCTTATCAGCCATGGTGCCAAAAAATAAAATAACATTAGATAAAAAAGAGACATATGCACATAAGTTAGAGATGGAAAATGATTATGTAGAAATAGGTTATAAAAGGAAAACAATTAGAAGAATTGTTGATAATAAGATAAATAATAAAAATAATAACAGTAGGTATAAGTATAAAGATAGTAAATGGATATCTATTTCATATTTGGAAAAAGTGTATAAAAAAATTAATGAAAGAAAGATTACCAAATAATGTAAAAATAATTTGGAGAAATAATAAGACTTTGGGTAAGTATTATATAATGAAAAAAAGTTAAATGGTATTAGTAGTAAAGTGGGGCTTGTTTATAAAACTAGTGAAAAATCCAATAAGTATATATAGAACAAATGAAAAGAACAGCAATTGAGAGAGGTAAGGAACATGATGGAACCATTAATAGAAAATATATAAGATCAGAACTATATTTGCATTCTTTGGATACAGGGTATAAAATAAAATGTGAAGAAAATATAAAATGTGTAAATTATGTAAAAGATTACCATAAGACTATATATTATGAAATGTTATATATTCAAGAAAATTTGAACAAATGTTTAAATATGTTAATGGTCTAGCAAAATTGGAGGGAAAGTGGGCTTTATTAAATAATTGGAGAGATAGAAAATTAATGTAAATATGTAAATAGTATTTATAAAGATAAAATATTTGTTTATATATATTGTATATATAAGCCTGTGTATTTCATCTATTAATTATATATTATAAATTATATGTATATGTAAGATGTTAAAGGTTGTTAAATTTATTTATTTGATTATAATGTATGGTTATATGATTTAAAGTATAGATTAATGTAAATAATGTCCAGTAGATGGAATCACTATAATTGATTGATCATGTGATTTCTATAATAAAATATCTTGCAAAGGTCTCAACGAAGATGAAAGCAGTTTTGATAAATATAAAATATAATTATCATTGGGTGTTGATTTCAATCTTATTTAGAATGATTATTTAATTTTTATATAGGTTACAATATTGTAGACAAATAAATTATATTGGATATTTGACCATTATAGTTATTTAATGTTTAATATCTCCACAAAAGTTTCTTCAAATAAATATATGGACATTAATAAAAGAGCATACATGCATTATAAAAATAAATATGTTTTTCTAACTTTTTTTTATCTTTATGTATAAACAAGAGGCACACATATTCGTATATACTCCTGTATAAACCTGTGCCCACATTTTCTCTACAGATTTTTTTTGAAGTGGAATAGTTAAACAGTCAGCATTTGACCTAACTATATTTATATGCTGGGCTACTTCCATTATCTAATATGTGTATTTAATGTCTTTAAAAAAAATTAACTTTATTTAAATATTCCAAATACATTCAAATGTTAGTAATAGCGCACAGATTAGTATATGCACAAAATTTTAATAGATTTAATTGCTTTCCTTTCACCATAGGATATGTTTGACTTCAATTTTTGTTGCTTGCCAAGTGTTCCTTTTATTCTCCAGCATAATTTTGCTGTTTCTTCTAAGGCAATTTATGATTGACTTCCTCAGGAGCTGCCATTATATCCAATAAAGGGATATTAGATAGTGTTATGGAAAAATTTAATCCTCTTTCAAAAACAGAAATTTTAGTAGATGTTTAGAACCAAGATTTTTAACAGATGAAGCTGTTAGACTGCTTGGTACATTATGATTTTTGATATGCCCATGTAGGTTAGCAAGTTTTTTCTTTTTGGCATTCTTTTATTTTTTCATCTAATGTAGAATATGATTTTCTTACTGCTTGAAAAATTCTTATGAAGTCTTCATCAGCAAGTTTATTTTTTAGAAAACATTCTACACTATTAATGGAATGCAACGTTTCATACTTAGAAAAGCTTTGAGCATTTATTCTTTCTCTTAATAGAGCTTCACTTGCTCTCAGAGTAATTTTCTCAGCTCTCTGGGAGTGAATTGGAGGATTAGTTGCAAACCTTTAGGAATTATCACTCAGATTTACATAAGAATGTTAAATGATTTTTTATTCTGTGCATATACTAACCTGTGCACTATTACTAATAGTTGAATATTTAAATAAGGTAAATTTTTTTTAATGATATTCAATACCCATATTAGGTGATGGAAATAATCCAACATATAAATACAACTAAAACACCATCATCACAAACCTTCAGGAAAACATTTGACCTAATGTTTCTGTCTTTCCAACACATAACCTACCTAAGCTATGAAAGAAGGACACACTGCAGATAGTATATGAAATTCTCTGCAGAAATCCAGCCTCCATAGTTGTATACTACAGGGAATCTAGGGATAATATTTCAAGATGAATAGCACAGCACAAATATTTATATAAGTGCACTAAAGACAACCATAAATAAAAGTCTGTTTTTGGGACCACAAAGAACAATATGATCACAGCTTCAATCTACAGTTGGCCAACTTGGTATGTATAGAGGGACATGATTGGAAGAGGAAAGACAAATAGGCTTGTTATATCGCCAGTCATAGAAATATAATAATCAAAAAATGAAAACATTATCCAGCTGTCTTTAAATGGAATATTTAAATGACTTAATTTACATAGCATATATTTACATCACATGCATAATTAGATCTTAGTATAAACAAGGCAGCAGCAATAACAACATGAAAACTATGATTATAGTATTCATGGAAAAATGCATTCAGCTTTATGATATAAAGAGAAGAAAAAACCCTTTGTTATGCATACTTAGACTAACAAACATGTATACTTATTAAATTAGAATATAATGCTTGATATAATTCTACTGGAAAATGTACAAAACGTGAGATAGTTATGATATTTGTGTCTATTTATATATATGTTGGCGTTTTGAGTATGTGCAAAATAAAGAGTGTTTGTTTTATTTGCCTATGCATGCGTTTATCACTGTAAACATTCTAGAAGTTACGTGGGTAGTATTAAGGTGACCAACTATTTTTTGTACAAGGGGAGTACGGAATGGAATTTCATTGGATATGGTAATTGGTTTTGTAAAAAAAAAAAAAACTGTTTTCTCAGTTCGATGATATATTTTTAAAATACTATAAAAATTAATAGTAATTCTAATATTTTAAATTCTTGAAATCATATTTTTGTGTTGTATGAATTTTTTTGGATAATTCTGAATTTTTTCCCATGTCAGAACAACTTGCATCCCCCATGTTGATTTTAACCGTTAAAACTGCAGCATTCGACTTCAAAGTATATATATTTAATGCATCCAGTATATGATAATCTAGACAATCCTATGTTATAGTGAGCATACAGTAACGTACGCACGCACGTATCATAGACAAGTTTAAGCACACAAACGTATAAAAGAATGCATACTATAATCGTTATAATATATAGGGTATATGAGCACAGACTTTCACATGACCCACCACTCTCCACACTATCCCATAACACTGATATAATCGTTATAGTTTTTATATTTTTGGGAGTACAAAAGAATGCAAAAAAGTATTTTTGGAGTACAGGTTTTAAAACGAGTACAGTCACTATAATGGAGTATAAAACTCCCTAAATGAGTACGGTTGGTCACCTTAGTAGTATAGGGCAGATAAAGTAAATAGATGTAGAATAGTAAAATCGATATTAGTTTGTTTTTGCTTTAACACAATTTGTTTTAGAATATTATTTTTTTAAAATAGAGGTGCTAAGAGGGCGGGAAATATTTGATAAAATACTATGCTTATGAAGTAATCAAGTGATTCATAAAAAATTCCAATATCGAAACTGGCAGAGATAGAACTGCGATCCACGGATCACAATTTCTAGAATCTATCATTCAACCTCTGCTCTAGACAACTCCTACGTTGATCAAAGGTTATTTCTTAGTGCGCAGTTACTGTTGATTTGGAGTAGAAAAACAAACTTACATGTCAAGCATTGGTGGTCGAGAGGTCAGCGACAGCTACTTTACAAGCAGTTATCCCGGGTTAGCGGGTTTGCTTCCCGGCTGATGCTATGACACATAAGGAAAAAAAAACGAACTTACATATATATCAGTAAACGAATGCACCTACAGTAAACATCAAAGATAAAAAACAAACTCTTTTTTTCATATATTCGAAATCTATTGTTTTTTAAAAGAATATATTATCTATATAATTTATGTGAATTGTTTTTCAAATGAAACAGCTAATTTACATTTTAAGTTGTTTTATTTTTGACAGGATTAAGATATTTTTGTTAAGACAATTTACAAATGTTCCATTTTTTTTTTTCAATTCGCTGATAATCCATTTTTATTTCTAATGCTTTATAAATAATAAGCCGTGAAAATCTATTTATACATTCAGAGCTTTATATTTTGCAAGCCTACAGCTGTTTTGGAGTTTAATAATAAATGTTGGTCAAATCAACTTATTATGAACTTGTGTGTGATCGTTTAAAAGATAATTCATTTTATTAAACATTGCTTACAATTTTAACCAATTACATCAACGCGTGGTAAAAATTATTAAAGCTACCAACAGCTTTTAAATAATAAAAGAAAATCCCACACATATAGCTTTATTTCTCGAGAGTTATCGAGGGCTGGAAGCGTTACAACTGGAATTAATTCTAAGAGTTTACAATCCCGAGCCTAAATGGTTTTATTGTTCAAGTTGGAGGACCGGAAATAAAGAGTTTGCTGTAATTAATGAATTCTTGAATTTCAGCGTCTACTATTTTGCCATTGCACAAACTCACACACATATTTTTCTTTTCAGCTAAGAGTAGGTAGGTATCTATTTAGATGTAAAACAGTCTTCAAGTAGTCATGAAGGGCAAAGTCTTCTCCAACAGCGCCTCATAGAGGAAAAATGAAGAATTATGGGAGTTTTGAGTTGCTAGGCAGCGAGGATTGAAATGATTTTTCTTATTTGTTTTATTTTTTAAATGAGAATAGCTAGATACCCAGGCAGTGACCATTTTTAATGTCAGCTGGATTGATTGTAAAAAAACTTGCTGAAAAAAATCTCTGATTGAAAATTTAGAAAAATTTCAAAATTTTATCTGGCCTAGATTCAACATATTAGATTCAATACAATTCCTAAAGATACCCATTTGCCATTTAATACTTGAATGACGATTAAATTTGCTATAAGCTTACTACATATTATTCTGAATTTGCCTGGAAATCCTCAGTTATTAGGAAAAAATCTCGCAACCTCCACATGAATTCAAGTTCTAAGATGACAAAAGCAAAGTAAAGAAAATACATGATGCATTCATCATCATCATTTTTAATCATTATGGATCCACTGTAGGATGAAGGTCTCTCCAAGTTCAATCCATCTTCTCTGATCTCTAACCTCTCTTCTCCACATCATCTCTACATCCTTTCTTATTTCATCCATCCATCTCATATAGTCTCTTTTTGGGTCTTTTACAATCTCTTGAAATCTAATTCAATATTTCAATTGACCATCTATCATCATCTTTTCTGGAAATATATCCATCCCAACTCTACTTCAGTTTTTTAATCCTTGGGTAGTATATTTGTACTTTATTAATAACAGTTGTTTGTATTTGAAATGCAAATAAAGTTTAAAATTTTCTAGCCATTCAACATTTAATGATAGATGATGGAAATAGTCCAACATATTACAACATCTAATTCTTGAAATAGTTTACAATTCTTTTATGATAATTTTTCTAATTATTTTGTTACTACATACATAGCAAAGTTCATACTTTTAAGAAGGTTGAAGAATGTGTATCCAAAAAGTTTTATCTACGCATTTTGTGAAGATACTATGAGAAAATAAAGAGGCAAATTACTGAATTCTTTCATACTACAATGGAATGATTATTATAAATAATTGTGTACACATTTTCATTTTTTTTTATGGGATTCAATCTTTAATACTGTTCATTAATAGTTTTAGTTCATCAATAAACATATAACTATTAATTGCTATGATTGTAAAAATGGCAAATTATGCCAGTGGTATCTGTCTCTCTTAGGGCAATAATATAAGTACAAAGATTTGCACACGTGTTAATAGTACCACTGATGATAATAATAGTACAAATCATTAAAAAAATAATTTAATTAAACAAGTTAGCATTTATGAATAAATAAAACCAGCAAATATTTTATTAAATTAAATCAATAAACTATAATAAATTGCACACATAATAAAATCAACACAAAATATTCCTAAATGTGATCCTAAAACGAAAGTGTCAAAATAATTCAATCAGATATTGAGATTGTTAATAAATATAACTAATAAAAAGGCACTAGTATATTATCTACATTCCATTTTATGTTTAGTTGAATCTTAAAACACTGGTTCGATGACATAAACAATAATGGAATAACTAATCGATAAATTTAAGATTCTTTTTATTTGGAAAGATGATTTATCATATATAATTTATAAATTCAATTTGTAATCTAAAACTTCATTACTTTTCACTGACAAGGTTGGTTCAAGCTTTTAATATTACTTGTTTTTTTTAGATTTTTATTTGATTTTGAGAAAAAGAGGGGGGGGGGGGGACGAGAGAGAGAGAAATAGTCAATTGTAAGTTTTCAAAATTAATTCATAAATTAAATGTATAATTTCAAACAACTTCTTATTACTTGTAATTGACGGGTTTGTTTGCAATTTTTATTCTTATTTGTCTTTAAAATTTATTTGGGTTTGAAAAAAGTGCGGGAAGAAAAACACGGTAAATTGTAAGTACAGTATTGTTCACTTTTATAAAAACAGTAAAATGAAAGGCGGGAATAATCATCAACTACAATATTTTTACTTTTCATTTAAAAAAAGTATTTTTTTTTTGTTATTCATTCCAAATAAAACAATCCAAATAAAAATCAATTGATTGCTTTGAAATAACAACAAATTAAAAGAAGGCTACAGTGAAAATTATTATTTTTTGATTACGTCTATAGTTGTTTTCTTTGCAAATCATAAAAATAAAAAAGGCATTGCCACTTTGAATGGACCAAGTAATTTGACAGCCACAATATGAATAATGAAAAATCATTCTAAACTCTTCCTTAGATTTTTTTCATTGTAGACAATCCATTTGCCTTTGCCACAAGGCCGTACACATTCAACATCGTTAAGTAGATCTTTCTGATGTAAAAATGTTAACACAGTTTATTCACTAGCAATTAATTATTTTACCATAAAAACCTTTGAATAACAAATATTTTAAACAACAATAAGTCAAGCGTTATTAGCCGAGAGGTCATCGTAACCGCCTTGCAAGCAAGTAGTTAGTTGCAGACGATTGTGGGTTCGCATCCCGGCCGATGCTATGACATATGAAAAAAAAAAAAAAAATGACGAACATAAGATTTATAAATACATTTTTTTTTTTAAAAAATGAAAAAAAATTAATAAAACCATTTAAATAAACAACTTAATTTTTTATGTTTACATTTCTTTATCAAATAGAAACATTTTATCACTTTAAATGAAGAATACAAAATTTATTTTTAATTAAATTAATTTCAAAAAAAATAAAAAAGAAATTAAGCCAATAAACACCACATGACCACCACCTCTTATGCTTATGTATAACTGTTGTAAAACAGGCAAAACTCACTATACATATTGCCACACACAGCAAGCTAGAGTATTCAATAGATGCTAGAAGGCTTGTACATAAAATCCCCATCTAGTGCCTACTCATCCAATATCCCTAGACTAGTATCTGGCTTGTGGCCTTCATAGCCTTGGATCTGAGAGTTGTGTATGCTGATGGAGGGTTGCATTAGATCCTAAGATCTAGGTGCAGTGCTCTCAGATCCAAGGCTCCTCACTGACGAAGGCCACAAGCCAGAAACTAGTCTGGGGATATTGGATGAGTAGGCACTAGATGGGGATTTTATGCACAAGCCTTCTGGCATCCAATGATTACTCTAGCTTGCTGTGTGTGGCAATATGTATAGTGAGTTTTGCCTGTTTTAAAAAAGAAATTGTTGTAACATATGTAAATGTTTTATTTTTATCTTTTATTTTCTGTTCTAATTTGTAACAATTTATGAACTAAGTACACTAAACCTTAAATTTATCAATTAGTTATCTAATTATTATTGCATGATGTTGACACAGTGTTTTAAAGAGACGATTAAACATAAAATGGAATGTAGATACCCATGTACATCAGTACTGATAAAAATACCAAAGAATTGATAACATGGGCTTATGTATGCAAAAGAAAGATTGTTTCCATTTAATAATCACATCTTTTAATATACATTTCATATTTATACTATTTCATACGTTTTCTCAATATTTTTTTTGCATAAAAATAATAAAATTGAGAATTTACAAGGAAGCCACAATATACCTGCATCAAAATATATACTACTTTAATTTTGCACTATTAACAAAATGTAAACATACAAAAAATAAAAATATTAAAATGTGTAAATTTAATAAATCCTTATAATTAGGCAATGATCATATTTACTTCTCAGAGCCTTATGTGCAATCATGTTTATTAATAATGTTTATTCAGGTAACATGAAAACACATTTTATGATTTGCTTTTTTTTTTATCGTTTCTCCATTTTGATACAATAAAGTATTTTGTATAATAAGATGTTTTTTTAAGCATAAAGCTAAAAGATTTATGAGAGTAAAGAAAAATTTAAACTATTATTCTCAAATAATATAATGAAAACAAGAAATTTGTTACTGGCAGAAAAAAAAAGTAAAACATTTTTGAATCCTGCCAAAAAGCTTAATATTTGAAGAGTTTAACAGAGAATTCAAAAATGGGTAATGACATATGAGTAACTGTATAGGTCCTGAAATTGATACAGGTATAAAAACACCAGAATGACTAGAGAGATCATAGCCAGATGATAAAAAGACTGCTATAATGTTTCTATAGCAGGAGGAGAAAGTTGTTGAAGAAAAAAAATCATAGTTAGATGATAAAAAGACTACTATGATGTTTGTATAGTAGGAGGAGAAAGTTGTTGAAGAAAAAGGATATTGTCCAGAACATGTACGATTGCAATAAAAATCTAATACTTATGTAATTTATTTCATTTAAAAAGAAAATAAAGATACATTTCAATAAGTTTTTTTATTTTTAATTATTGGCTGATGTGAATAAATGATTACACTTAATAAATATATAAGAGAATATGCATCTTCAACATTACTATTATCTAAATTTTGTTTAAACTATAATTTTAATTTATATTTGCAGACTATAAAAAATTAAAAAAAGCATCTATGTCATACACAAGTGTTATTAAAACAGGCAAAACTTTCCATACAATAGTGTCACTCAGTGCAAGCCAGAGTAATCAATGGATGCCAGAAGGCTTGTGCATAAAATCCCTATCTAGTGCCTACTCATCCAATATCCCCAGACTACTTTCTAGCTTGTGGCTTTCATCAGTGAGGAGCCTTGGATCTGAGAGCACTGCACCTAGATAGGGATTTTATGCACAAGCCATCTGGCATCCATGAATTACTCTGGATTGCACTGAGTGGCACTACTGATGGAGAGTTTTGCCTGTTTTAATAACAGTTATGAGCAAGCATAAAAATAGTGATCATGTGATGTTTAGTGCATGTTTAAAAATACTTTACCCTTGGAGCAGTGAAATAATTTTATTCTATTAAAATCAAAGTGCATCAACAATACATGAACTATACGCAATGTATGATGTACACAAGGAAGACTTGGAATGAAATATAGCAGATATCGTGGCTTAACTATATTTATTCCAATAGGTCATTGGTTGATATATAAGTACTGGTTATCAAATGCAATGCTCTGACAATTTCTTACACATGTCTTTATCTTGTGCAAGCATGAGTTATACATAATTTTTGAATCAAATCAGTATAAAGTTAAGAAGTTATGTCATTGTTTGCCTCCATGGTGTGGCAGTTGTTCAAAAATATTGGTATAAATTATGCAGTATTTTCATTTTTGTATGAGCAGATTTTAAATTAAAACTGCAAACTAATATAACATAAAGTTATGCCTGCCTTAACATTATAGTAATTCAAAAATAATTATTTTATAACAATGACTTCTATTGTCTGAATAGCTTACTTAATATGATACAATAAATTTATTATTATTCAAGTAATACTAAAAATAATTTTATTAAAGTTATTATATAAGAGATTTGAACACAGACCTTCAGACTCCACTCAGGCATCTGCTTTATATTATACAACCAATATGCATGACCACACACATGTGAAAAATATAAAATGGCCATGCATATTGGTTGCATGAGATAGAGTGAATAGCTGAGGAGAGTTTGAAGGTCTGTGTTTAAATCCCTTATATAATTACATCTAAAACTCCAAATATATAAATTATACTTGTATTCAATCAAATATTAAAGTTATTATGTATCAGAAAGAAAAATTATGTGTGTGGAAAAGAGAGATGAGATTGTAACACTGGTATAAAATAAACAGAGAGCTAGTAAGGAAAGAATTAGACTACAACACAAAAATCCTAGATGATCAATCTAAACCTCTTGCCAATCAATAGCCAACACATCGGGCAAGCCATTTTGTAATCTAAAGAAAGAGAGAGATATGCTGCACAAAGTACAAAATAAAACATCTCTTGATAGGTAATATTTATGCTCAGTGGGTTCATAACATATGCCATAGTACAAAGATATATTGGAGAAGCATTATAATAAAATATAATAAATACAAAATAATATTACATTAATAAATGAAGAAGAGAAGAAAACTCACTCTAGCTTAAGTAAAAAAATCTTAATATTGTACACATATGCCATTGAGATTACATTCAAATTTTTTTCTTCTACAAAGATCTATTATAACTACCATCTTCTATAGATCTTCTAAGCATTTCATTGCTTTGATCAGATAAAACATTATTTAATTCTTATTAAATTTTGAAATGTCTTTTTAAAATCTATGCCCCTTAAATCCATCTTTGAATGTAAAATTTTAATATTAAAATAAATTTAATAATATGGTCCATTAAATTAAAATCAAGGTATCTCAGGGTAATATGATCTCATAAATTCTCTGACTCTTTAGATTTATTCAATGTTGAATGCAATCCTAATTAATGAAATAAATAAGACATACATTTCCCTTAAGCTAATGTCTTATTATAATTATGACTATAACAATAATATTATTAACTTAAATAAAGTAAAACACGTATTTGTCTGAAGTTTTGTAATGATGGTATATTATAAGATGTGATATGTTGGTCTATTTCCTTCATTTATGAATGAATGTTGAACTTTATACTTCCAAATACAAACAACTTGTTAGTAATTTCACACAAATAGAAGAGTGGAGAATAATATTACTCAAAACGTTGTGTAATTACTAACCTGTATTGTCTATTTGTGTGTTATTACTAACAAGTTGTTTGTATTTGGAAAGTTTAAATAAAAGTTTAAAATTTTCTATACATTCAACATTCACTCATAAATGATGGAAATAGTCCAATATATCACATCTTAAAGTAAGACACGATCTCTTAATTTTAGAATAAGATAAAGAATAATCTAAGATTGCATTCAAATATTAAGAGATTTTGTAACCATTCTAAACATCCTAGAATAAATCTTCTTAAACATCTTCTAAATATAAACTAGGTTTTTGTAAAATTAAATCTTATCATAAAATAATAAATATGATCTTGAAATACGAAAATAACTTTAGAATAAATGTGCACAGTGATTTGAAATGAGCAAATCAAATTAATTAAAGAATTCATACAACAAATCCAATTGTAATACCTTATTAAGCAAATACATTTTTCTCAGATGTTATACTAATGCTTAAATAATCAATAAAATGATACTTATTAATTTAAATGCTATGTACTCTCTTAACAAATACACTTAAAATAATTGTATAATATTTTGTAAGCATTTAATTTTTAACCAATATGTGGAATGATTTCTGTTTCATAAGTGGAATGATAGTGTATAATTGAAATTGTGTAGTTAGATATAGCATTGTTTTCAGCTCCACTATACTGTAAATATAACCTGTTTGGTTATAAAACTTGAATTTGTTTGCAATCAAATGTTCATACTGAAACAGTAAGGTCTGCTTTGCAGATCTTCGTTTCACCTTTTCTCACCTATTTACTACCCTCATGCCTTAGTTTGAACACCAATCTATCGTAGTGTGTCTGCAATACGCTTATATACTGAAAATCCTGCCTAATTTTAAACCACCAGTACAATGCTCGTATTATATATAAGTATAATTCATTCCCAAATAAATAAAATATTATAGATTATGTATTTGTTCACATAATTTAGATTTATTTAAAAGTAGGTTATATAGGTCATAATTGCGCACACACTATGATATGCATTTTAAAAACATTTCAAAATTATAAACTGTTAATTAAAGTTATTTTATTTGAATCTATTTACAAAAATATTACAGTCGTAATATATTTTTGATTTAAAATAAAATTCATGTTCGTTTAGTAAATAGATTCAAATATTGCAATTTAAAAGTAAAATCATTTTCGTTTAATTTAATAAAAGTCATTCCAAATATTTCTGTTAAATGAGGGACAATAGTTTAATTAGTTAATGTTATATAAGTTTATCTAAAAACAGCAGATGCCCACTTAAGGTTTTCTTTAATTAATAAAAGTAATTTTTAATTAAATCTAGTTTGTAATTCGAATGTCGACAGGGAAATTAATTAATTAATGTTGAATTCCTTTAGACATTCGGATAGATTTAATTACCGCTGATAAGTCCAATATATTTTTGTAACGCTCCAGGGCAGTTCTATTGTTAATTTCTACTATAAAAAGGAGGGTTTTCTTTTGTTCTCCATTCAAATGTTTCTAAGAGAAATCATTCTGAGTTCTATTCTAATAATTTGCTAACCTTGACATGACAGAGTAGAGGTGTCAAGATGGCTATGTCCCCTCGGAATAGCCAGCCATTGCTCCAGACCATCGGAAGCTATCACATAAGGAACAACGGAACTGCTGCTGCTGCAAAAATATGAACATTCCAGATTTTGCTGCTGAATTATAAAACCTGATGAACATCTACCCAAAATGCTTCTCCAGAGGTAACCCTAAATTAACCCAAGAGCTCTTGTGATAACTAACATGCTATAGCTATTGTAAATTGTTTTCTGATATTTCACATAACTTTATTATGTATTTCTTTAATGTGTTTAAATATACTCAACATTTTGCTCTCTATCCTTGGGTTAATATTTTCTATTGATTAAGCTTTCTGTTATTTTATAATCATCTTTGACCGAGTGAATTATTCCCTTTGATGAAAATAAGATGCCGCTATGAAGGCATATTTTAAATTTCTAAATAATTCTCCAATTTTATTATCTTGCAAATCACTCATTCGAGGGCGATTCTTTTCTCTAATATATAATATAATCACATAGTTTAAAATCTACATGTTATTGATTTTAATCTAATATGAGAGTATGTGCAAGGTCAATGATTAAACGTGTCCCCTAATGCATGATTGCGTATATAAATCTATACTTAATTTTCAAACCCGCAAGCATGCATTTTCCTATTTTAATTACCGTGTTCTACTTTAATTACAAAGTTCATCATTGACGTCGAGAATGTGCGGACCCTTTTAAATGAATTTCAGGGAATTTGATTGGGCATTTCTCTTAATCCAAGTAAAACCCATTCAGTATGTCTTATATATACTAGTCTCGTATTGCTGGTAAGTGAATTGGTTGTTGAGACCACTTTGTTTTACTCTTCCAAGGATTCTTTACATGGCCAAGTCCGTTATCTTCACTTATTGCAGTTTCCAGGCAGAGTGTGTCCATCAATGACACACCTGGGAATTAAACGCAATCGTCACCCAGTCGCTAAGTTTCGGTTGTTCATAAAATACTTTCCTACGGGTTAGCGGCAAGATGCCCTCCGTAATCATTCCAAATATTCCATTATTGTTTTATTTTATATTTATTTTACAAAGCATCCGCGACTTAAACGTGTCATACCCTCCAACTTTAATAAATTCATTATCAGCAATACTGACCTCCCAATGTAACTTTATTATTATCGAATAAATGCTTTGATCACATTCCCATTTTGTTGCTTAGTAAGTTTTTGTCCATGCTATTCTCGAAATCAATAAATATTTTAGAACACTTAATTTTCAAATATTTTCTTAAACTTGTATAATTGCTCAAAGCACCTCGCACATGTTCCTATCTCATCAAGCACATTATCGTAATGCTATTAGCCCGAGGAATAGAATATATCACTTTGCTTTAAAACCCTTTTGTCATATAATGCCCACAATTATTTAATACGCGTCCCTGTCTCATATAAGCAGACAGTGGCATTATATATATAATTTATATAAATAAATTTTGTGAAATTATTTAAAACTAAATTTGATCTCTTATTTTATTTGATTCCTATCACTGTCTCAGTCTATATATATATATTTTCTGCATTTCTTTTGTAAATCCATAGACGTTAATTAGCCACCCAAGCTTCTTTTAGTATAGAGTCTTTTGTTTCTCCCTGACCACCAGGCACTGGTCAAAGGTTATATTAGTAGTGGCATCAGATGCGTTATCACGTAGATGGTGCTGTGAAATTTGGACTTTAGATTCGAACTTAGTATATCTAGAAGGAAACTCCTCCTAGAATGATCAGTTTCATGTCTGGGGTTTGAATTCTACAGTGTGTTAGCGAGATAGACGATTCTGACTGTTACATAGTATTTTTTTTTCCGGGTCCATGGCTTGCCCAAATGTGGAGCCTCGATTATTTAAACACCCACATCCCTGTAGATCTTAATTAGTTAAACACCCACATCCCAGCAGCTTAATTTTAGCATTTTGTATTCATATTTAATCACCCAAATCCATTATGTTTTGATATATATAATATTTTTCAAACTCTATTGTTTATTTATGTATATATTTCATATATTTTGTTTGACTCGGGCATTCAATTACTTATTCTATATAATCAGAACTTGTCCAAACTTTCTATAGTGTGATACAAGCCATCTGTATTTATTGTTTCACTTAAATCACGCTATATACGCATGGCGTGAATTACTTAAATATTGCCCCAAGTGAATATTGTGACAATCTATGAATATTTCAAATATTGTATTTTCTATCAAAATAAAGTTTTATCGGTTCAATGCGCAAGATAGCATAATAATAATTTTGTATGGTAATGACCTAGATATGTAATAGGCTATCGTATGGAATTCAAAAAAATTTAATCATAAATAAAATGTTGTAATCAATAAAAAAATGCGAATGTTTTAACTAGTGCCCGTAGTTAAATGGAATACAGTAATTTAAAATTAATTTTGGGAAGCTAACAGTCTATGGATCCTTTTAACTGGTGACATGGCGCCCAAGGGTAATTTCATTAAACGGAGTTACTTCTAAAATAAATTTTGTCACCAGGCTAGATTCTTTTATATGTAATTCGTTTTTTTTCAACGTGTGTAAATTTTTCTTAGACCAAATAGTGAGACGTGAATCGGATCAATAATTATGTAAATAAAAATATATGTATGCTAATCTTAAATAAGAAGGAACGAAATAAGTATACCTGGATCTAGCGAATGTTAACATATATAAATAAAATTGCTTGAGTTTAAAAAGATATATGTTAGCGAAATATCTTGACAGATAGATTTTAAGAGATTTTGTATATACGGGCAGTTAAAAATATATATGTTGGCAGCAGATTTAAACAAGAAATTTTTGCAGTAATAAAAGGGTAGTAGTCGGGGTTTTTAGTGATAAACATAAAAGCAGTAATTAGGCCAACAGAACCGAGAGGGAGATAGCCTATTAGCCATTAATAAAATTTGAAATCAAACGTAAAAAAATTTTGTGTTTAGGATAATATAGTTAGCAGTAAAATAAAAATAAGTCATCATCATCATCGATCATGATAATCATCCAAGGCCATGGAAAATACGAATACTAATGAGATCCAATTCCAGAATCTTATAGAGATGTGGGAGCAAAGTGAAGAAAGAGCGAAACAATGGGAAGAAGAACAAATCCACAGAAGAGCTGAGGAATGTAAAGAGTTGGCCAAACTCATCCACGAATTGGCACAAGTGAGAGAGAGACAGAAAGCCCTCTGACTTGCATTTGAAAAATGCTGCACGAAGAACGATAAAAAGGTCATTGAACCAAGAAAAGATGAAATAGACCTGAACTTGGTAGGGTCATTGACAGATGAATTTGTGAACCAGAAAATAGAGACAAATGATTCCGCAAAGAATACTGATACCTGAGAATTAGGAGATCAAACCCAGCTAACCAAACTCAATATTAAAATATGTCATGAAGTTAAAGAATGTCCCAAACTTTATTTGGAAAAAGTACTTCCATTAAATGATATCCGAGACTTAGGAGATCAAACCCAGCTAACCAAGCCCAATATTAAAGGGTTTCATGAAGTTAAAAAATGTCCCAAACTTTATTTGGAAAGAGTACTTCCAGCAAATGATATCCGAGATTTAGGACATCCAACCCAGCTAACAAAGCTTATCAATATTAAAATATTTCATGAAGTAAAAAAATGTCCCAAACTATATTTAGACAGGATATTCCCAGCAAATGATATACGAAACCTAGGGATTCAAACCCAGCTAACCATGCTTACCACCAACATCAAAGTACTTAAGGAAAACCAGAAAAATATCCCACCTGATATAGCAAGAATATATCGAATAAAGGAAATAGTGAAAACAATGATGGCACTGGATTTCAGCCCATGGGCCAAGGAGCCACCTGATAAGTCAAATAATTATGACAGCCTAAAGCTACAGTCATTAACAACCACTCTGGATTTCAGTCCCTGGGCTAAAGAACCGCCAGACAAGGTAAAGAGGCCTTATAATCTGAGACTGCAATTATTAAAATATAAAGGCAGGTATTATCCACCAGACCCAGGATTATAGTAGTTTTTTTTTTAAAAAACAACAACAACAACAAAAAAAAAGAGAAATGGACACGTCACAGGATAATATAAAAAAGAGATTGGGTATAAACAGTGTTAAACTGTTAGATTTTTAAATAAAATTTTGTTGAAGGGGGGGGGGAAATAATAGACAAAATGTTCGCTAGACGGTAGATTTATTAATATGATCCGGGTATATAATTCAGTTTCATTTCTTCATTATATTTATATCCTGTACATTATGGGTTATCTTGTAAATTCTGTTTTATGCAGGCTTCATAAGTGGACTCCTGTTGTAAGATCTTTTTTTTAACAATTTTTTTTTGTTCCATCACTAAGGGAAGGTGAAACAGTAAGGTCTGCTTTGCAGATCTTCATTTCACCTTTTCTCACCTATTTACTACCCTCATACCTTAGTTTGAACCCCAATCTATCGTAGTGTGTCTGCAATACGCTTATATACTGAAAATCCTGCCTAATTTTAAACCACCAGTACAATGCTCGTATTATATATAAGTATAATTCATTCCCAAATAAATAAAATATTATAGATTATGTATTTGTTCACATAATTTAGATTTATTTAAAAGTAAGTTATATAGGTCATAATTGCGCACACACTATGATATGCATTTTAAAAACATTTCAAAATTATAAACTGTTAATTAAAGTTATTTTATTTGAATCTATTTACAAAAATATTACAGTCATAATATATTTTTGATTTAAAATAAAATTCATGTTCGTTTAGTAAATAGATTTAAATATTGCAATTTAAAAGTAAAATAATTTTCGTTTAATTTAATAAAAGTCATTCCAAATATTTCTGTTAAATGAGGGACAATAGTTTAATTAGTTAATATTATACAAGTTTATCTAAAAACAGCAGATGTCCACTTAAGGTTTTCTTTAATTAATAAAAGTAATTTTTAATTAAATCTAGTTTGTAATTCGAATGTCGACAGGGAAATTAATAAAAGAAATTAATTAATGTTGAATTTCTTTAGACATTAGGATAGATTTAATTACAGCTGATAAGTCCGATATATTTTTGTAACGCTCCAGGGCAGTTCTATTGTTAATTTCTACTATAAAAAGGAGGGTTTTCTTTTGTTCTCCATTCAAATGTTTCTAAGAGAAATCATTCTGAGTTCTATTCTAATAATTTTCTAATCTTGACATGACAGAGTAGAGGTGTCAAGATGGCTATGTCCCCTCGGAATAGCCGGCCGCTGCTCCAGATATTGGAAGCTATCACATAAGTAACCCCAGAACTGCTGCTGCTGCAAAAATATGAACATTCCAGATTTTGCTGCTGAATTATAAAACCTGCCGAACATCTACCCAAAATGCTTCTCCAGAGGTAACCCTAAATTAACCCAAGAGCTCTTGTGATAACTAACATGCTATAGCTATTCTAAATTGTTTTCTGATATTTCACATAACTTCATTATGTATTTCTTTAATGTGTTTAAATATACTCAACATTTTGCTCTCTATCCTTGGGTTAATATTTTCTATTGATTAAGCTTTCTGTTATTTTATTATGATAATGTGTCAGAATCATCTTTGACTGAGTGAATTATTCCCTTTAATGAAAATAAGATGCCACTATGAAGGCATATTTTAAATTTCTAAATAATTCTCCAATTTTATTATCTTGCAAATCACTCGTTTGAGGGTGATTCTTTTCTTTAATATATAATATAATCACATAGTTTAAAATCTACATGTTATTGATTTTAATCTAATATGAGAATATGTGCGATGTCAATGATTAAATGTGTCCCCTAATGCATGATTGTGTATATAAATCTATACTTAATTTTCAAACCCGCAAGCATGCATTTTCCTATTTTAATTATCGTGTTCTACTTTAATTAGAAAGTTCATCATTGACGTCGAGAATGTGCGGACCCTTTTAAATGAATTTCGGGGAATTTGATTGGGCATTTCTCTTAATCCAAGTAAAACCCATTCAGTATGTCTTATATATACTAGTCTCGTATTTCTGGTTGTTGAGACCACTTTGTTTTACTCTTCCAAGGATTCTTTACATGGCCAAGTCCATTATCTTCACTTATTGCAGTTTCCAGGTAGAGTGTGTCCATAAATGACACACCTGGGAATTAAACGCAATCGTCACCCAGTCGCTAAGTTTCGGCTGTTCATAAAATACTTTCCTACAGGTTAGCGGCAAGATGCCCTCCGTAATCATTCCAAATATTCCATTATTGTTTTATTTTATATTTATTTTACAAAGCATCCATGACTTAAACATGTCACACCCTCCAACTTTAATAAATTCATTATCAGCAATACTGACCTCCCAATGTAACTTTATTATTATTATTATCATCGAATAAATGCTTTGATCACATTCCCATTTTGTTGCTTAGTAAGTTTTTGTCCATGCTATTCTCGAAATCAATAAATATTTTAGAACACTTAATTTTCAAATACTTTTTTAAACTTGTATAATTGCTCAAAGCACCTCGCACATGTTCCTATCTCATCAAGCACATTATCGTAATGCTATTAGCCTGAAGAATAGAATATATCACATTGCTTTAAAACCCTTTTGTCATATAATGACCACAATTATTTAATACGCATCCCTGTCTCATATAAGCAGACAGTGGCATTATATATATAATTTATATAAATAAATTTTGTGAAATTATTTAAAACTAAATTTGATCTCTTATTTTATTTGATTCCTATCACTGTCTCGGTCTATATATAT